>BHFT01029546.1:28552-46815 GCA_004320025.1 Laticauda laticaudata
AGCAGTGCAGCAGCTTGCAAACCGAAAGTGCATTCTATAAATGTTTTCAAAGATAGTTTCTAGGTGACCAAAGTTTCTGCTGTGCAAAATTCTATCTGGAGAGCACGATTGATGACTCTGGGTTATGGATGTGTCCCATTGGAGAATATGAATTAGGATTCACCCAGGGGGTGGGGGAAGACCAGGGTCAAGGATGACAATGAATTACATGTCTCAGAGTTGGCTACACCCAGGCAATGCTGGACATGTTAAGTCCCAATAAATCCTTTTGAAGTTTTGGAAGTTTGGCTCGAGATTCATGATTTAATTGGGGCAATCCTGACAGCTAGCTGACTCTAGCATGAAAGCCAGCTGGGTGATTTTGGGCCAAAAGACTCACCCATCTCTCCAGTTTCAGCTGCATTTCCCCCCACCCACTGTCAACCTAGAGAAAGCCATGACCTTCCCCTTTGAGTCAAGCAGACAGTCCCGGTCTCTTACGTGGTGGACACGTTGAACATGAAGTCGGTGATGTCATCTGAGTGTCTTCCATCAATGGCCCACCAGACCTCCTGGGGAGAGTCCTTCAGGAACGTGAAAGTGACCTCACAATGGAGAAAAAGTTGTTCACCTGACACGAGAAAGAACAGGAAGGTTATCTCTCATCAAACAAATGAACGAATAAATGCCACCCCAGAGTTTGAATTTAGTCTCGCCTGGGAAAAAGCAGGAATTGCTAGGAGGAAGCATTTGGAAAAGAGAGAGAGGAAGGATCTGTCTGGGAGAAGCAAGCTGATTGAACCCCTAAATCTGCAGAGTGTCAAACTCAAAATTGACATATGTCAATTTCGGGGAGGGAACTCTGGCAGCAGGAGTATCCATCATACAAGATGCAGACAGCGAAGAAGATGACCCGATGGTAAGTGAAGCTACAGTTTAAAATGGGGGAAAGTACATCCGATATTCCACAGTAGTTTGTTAAAGCCATCTGTTGATTCTTCACTGAGGCCAGCAGGACATGTAGCTCTGAAGCCTTTGTTCATTGTGGGACATGAACATTATGAGGTTAAGAAAATTTTGGATTCCAGGATTTTCAGGGGGAAATTACAATATTTAATTTATTGGAAAGGCTATCCAATTTCACAAGCAACTTAGGTAAATAGCTGGAAAGTTAATGCTGATAGATTGGTGGGAAAATTCCATGAAAAATATCCACACAAGCCCAAGGTGAATTCTGTATCAGAGGAGGTTAAAATGCGCATTGTATGACTGTGTTTAACTTAATTTCTATCTTTGTGTATTCTATGTCATTGCAGGAGTTTCTTTTCAAATGAGGGAGGGCAGCCTCATTTCAGCAGCCTGAAATTGACATATGTGTAGCAATGTTAGTTAGGCTTAGTATATATTCTTTTTCTTACTTTCCCTTTGGTGGTTATGTGGGAAGGGTTTGGGGCTTGCCACATTCTTACGAAGGGAGGAGTGGAGATCGAGAGAGTTGTTCAGGCTAGGTGGTCCTCCTTCCCGTGGGAACATGAGCTACCATGCTAAGGCCCCTTGAGATGGAGATTTTTGACATCAGGCAACGCTGAATTATTTCTATTAGAGAATGTGACTTTTGGGGGTTATTTCTAACTTCTAATATTGTGGGGTAATTCCGGGTTGTGTTAAATCTGGGATTACAATGACTTTGCCAATTTGATGCTTCCCTAAATAAAATAAATTGTTTTGGAAGATGGACTTTGCTTTTTTCTTTTTAAATGGATTTCATCACTTGGAAGCCTGACACGGAGGCAGGAAAGACCACTCTGTCGTGCCTCAGAATAAAACTGTTATATACTGCTGTTGCTCTCTAGTCCCAGCTAGTGGACGGAGAGACAAATACCAAATATATTGTTTGAAGCTGACCCACCCCTTTACCCAGCAGCCCTCCCTCTCAAAACAAGTGCATGCTGGGAAGCCAGACTCCATTTCCTTTAGCATTTGGAGAAAGCAAAAGCACAACAAAGAATCCATCTTAATCTGTGGCACATGGTTATCCAAGGACAAAGCCACATCCCAGACACAGAGCATGGCTGGTGTGATTTAAACTGCTTCCAATTTATTAATTATGTTCAGCAGTAAGTTAATACTATCTATTTTGTATTTGGTTCTCATTGTATGTATCCCTGTTTTCCCCCAGTTTCACCATATCCTGTTCTTTCAATAAAGCATCCAGTGTTTTATTGGAGGATAGGTGAGTTTAGCTGCATGTCGAACTGCACGCAGTCTAACATGTAGTGAGGACAGAACACACACACTGCCTTGCAATCCAGCTTTATAAGGCAGAGGCTGACCCAGAGAGCAAGAAAATGGTATAGGATCTCCTGCTTGAGCAGAGGGTCAGACAAGAACACCTCCAGGGTCCCTTCCAGCTCGATTCAGAACTGAAATTGAATTGAATTTGGTTCTGATGAACAAGTGGTCACGCTGGGACCATTACCTGGCTTGAGTTCATAGATGATCCACTTTGTTGGGGAAATGATCACAGGAGGCGTTGATTTTTCTGGTGATCCTACAAACCAAGTTTAAAATAAAGTCAGCAAACAGGTATGTGGAATTCATTTCTTTCTGTAGGATCCATTATCTGCTTTCCTACCTTGGCAGCCTGAAGATGGGTAGGCTTCACCTCCCAGAATTCCCTGTGTCAACTCACAAAATATTTCTCTGGCTTTTTTAGAGTTGCCAAGAGAAAGGGAGGGGAGAGAGGGGTTTCAAAGAGCAGTGCGGCAGCTTGGAAACAGAAACTGCATTCCATAAATAGTTTTTCAAACTACCGTGTTTCTCATAAAATAAGGCCGGGTCTTATTTTTTTTTGAGCCCTGAAAAAACAGCTGGGCCGTCTTTTCGAGAATGTCTTAATTTTCCTCCCATGCACAGCCTGGTGGTAGTGTGTGTGCATGTGTATTTACACTCTTATCAGTGAATGGCTGTGTTCCCATGACACCCATGCAGCCAACTACTTTCCATCCTGTGCATCGTGCCAGCTCAGCCTGTGCAGGTAGTTCTTGGTCCAGTGCATTGGCAAACCTGCAGAGATGCATTGGCCCAAACCGAGAGCGTCCAACTAAGCAGCCAAATTCGGCATGCCATGTGGACATGCTCGAGCTCGGAATCAAGTGGCAAGCACTTGAAACCGTTTACTCAGGAGGCTGCTTTCTTAAGCCTTGCCCTGCTAAACGCTGGTCGCTTAGATGCCCCCAGCCCCAGCAATTTTGCCTGCGCTTCCTGCCACTGCCTCATGAGAGACAAAGGCAAGCGGGCTGCCTTTCTGGCACTCCCGCCATGGCTGGTGCTCCGCCAGGTTCCTTTCCCCAGTGCGAACACCAGCCAACTGGTCTTGCACACGATTGTTCTACCCTTCCTAAAACCTCCTGGGATTTCCCCAGTCTCTCAGCCAGACCTTTCCAAAAAGAATGTTAGTTGCGGCATTCAGGTTGCGGTGGCCATGACCCAAACCCTTCCCCAACCTCTTCCCTCGACAAGTTCTTCTCCGGAAGTCCGCTGGTTGTTTTTTCCAACCCATGGACTTCAAGCTCACAACAGAACATGGGACCACCAAGGGCCCAGGCTGCCCCGTCAAGCTTCAGGCGCTCCAGAGATGCACAGAGATACAGACTCTCTGCTTAAACAGATCCGCTGAGCCGAAGTATACACCAATCTGGTGCCTGCAGGGTTGCTCGGAAGGCCGAAAGCGCAGCCAAGTGGGGGCTGCTCTCTGTTGCAGGGCCCAGAAAAGCATGTGATCTGACACCTGCTGCATGAAAATGAGCAGCCTTGCCCGTGCTTGGGGGAAAGGAGCTGGCAAGCGCAGCTTCTCTTCACCCTGAGCACAGGTGAGTCTTGCTCGATGGTTTGCCGTAGCGGCGGCAGATTCCGGCTTCTGCAGGGCTGCAGGAGCAAAAGCGTGCAGCCCTGGCTTTGAGGCCAACGCTGGGCTGTGCTTTCAGCTTGCAAGGTGTAGGCCAGCAGGAGGAGGTGTCGCTGCTGTGTAAGGCAAGAGCCAGCTGGTGGTAGAGCTGGAAAGCCAGGCTGAGCGGGGGGCAAGTTGAAGCTTTGCAGTCCCAGAGAGCGGAACATGTGGCTGCGGCTGGATTGCCGCTGCCCCCGCCTTATGCCCACGAGTTGAAGCGCTGGTGAAAGGTTGGCGCGCCAGCCAGCAGCTGGCAGCTCGCTATTCTGCGGTTCTGCCAGACGCATCTCTGCCGAGCCCTGCTCTGGTGCATGGCGGACGTGGATGGAGTCCATTTTAAAGTCAGCTCCGCGCCCATTGCCGGGGCTGTGGGACCCAGAGGAGGGGGGAGCCAGTGCCCCTTTGCCGCAGATGGGAAAGTGGAAGCATCCACCTCTTGGTGCGGCCCCATCTTTCCTGCACAAGAGCCCCCGGCAGCAAAGTACTTGAGCGTGGGGAGTAGGGAGCTCCACCATGATCAGGCCGGTTAGGAGTGGCTTGGTGGCGAGGCATGCGCTGCCTGCGGACCACTCCTAATGGGCAAGTTCCCCCCCACCCTCCCCCCCATTTTGCATGTTTTAAACTAGTACTAATTTTTGGGGGGAGAGCTTAATTTAACCTTATGCCTAGATAACTGCTGGGTCTTTCTATTGGGGAGAGGCCGTATTGTTGGAGAAACACAGTTAGCGTCTGAAGTTTATGCCCTGCAAAATTCTAACTGGAGAGCATGATCGATGACTGTTCTGGGCTATGGATGTGTTCCCATTGGAGAATATGAGATTAGGATTACAAGCCAGGGGGGTGGTGGGGGGAAAACCAGGGTCAAGGGGTGACAACGAATGATGTGTCTCAGAGTCGGGCTGCAGCATGCAGTGCGGCATGTTTACTTTCTAATAAAATCTTTGGAAATTTCGGAAGTTTGGCTCGAGACTGCATGATGTTAAAGGGCCCTGTCACACCAGGCTGACGGATTGCAAAAGTAATGTAAAAAGACACAGCAGATGAGAAAATTTTCCATCCGTTGTATCCGCTCTCAAAAGTGGCCCCAATTTGCATAAAGCAGAGCGGACAACAACGGAAAGGAAACGACGGGGGGAGGGACATAGCCAGGATGGAAAGCGGATGCTCCACGGAAGACCTAGCAGTCCCCGAGAGGAGCGGGGACATTTGTGGGCTGGGCTGGGATTAGCCGCCTGCACCCCGCTTATTGCCAGAGTGGAAGCACTGCGTCAAAGGGTTGGCGCACCAGCAGCAGGCTGGGCGGCTCGCTATTCTGCGGTTCTGCACAAGTGGATGGTGAGGCGCGGATGACACATCCGCAGGCACTTCCGGGGGAGCACAGGTGAGCGACGCACAGCAGAAGGAGCAGATGCAGAGCAGATGGCCGAGCGGAGACGTGGATGCAGAGCGGGATGTCCTACGTCGACACCTAGCGGAGCTAGTGGATGCCTAGCGGATGCAAAAGCGTTCACGATGCGGCATGCGGGGAGAATGACATTGCCATCAGCCCCATGAATATAAAAGATGCAGCTCGCAAGCAGGTCACCATTCAGAGGAAAAGACCTGCTGCCAGGGCCCAAATTCTCCAGCCAACAACCATAGGGAAGACAGAGGAAGCCTGTGCCATCTTCTGCCAGCCTGGCAAGAAAGGACAGGGCCCTACCAAATCCACCCCGTGGCCCTGACTCTGCTTCTAGACTGGGCTTTCTGCTGCGTTGGGCTGAACGCTTCTTGGTGCTGGGCTCTGCTGGCGCTGTCTCCTGGTGTGGTGCTTCTGTGGTTGCTTACTCTGCACTGGCGTGGTGCCTTCTGCTCGGTCCTGTGCTCGCTCCTGGTTCCTGCTGTGCTACAGACTGTTGTTGTTTGGCTTTGCTGCTTGCGGTGGAGTGGAGCAGCCCTAGAACCTCAAAGCCCTTCTGATGAGGGCCCAGAAGCCCTCGCAGAGGGAGGAAGAGGCATACACGAGAATATGCGGAGAGAAGGCAATACTCCATCGAAGAGGAACATGAGATGAGTCTCGAAGATGCGAGGAGAATGATACGTATGGCGGAAGGGACTAACAAGCTCTATCGAGACACCAAGAGGAAGCAGGCGGCTTGGAAGAGAGAATGCGGAGAGCACATGGGGCTACACTTTTCGAGGTGCTCCTCGGCCTGCTGAAGCACATGCACACCTGGTATGAGGAAGCTGGCACCAACAAGTCTGGCCAGCCACGTCAAGCTCACGACCGGGAGACCTACATGATGGCCAACGTGCAGCTTCTTGAGGTGAGATACCGCCACCGAGGATCAGCCCCTCTGTCTACCTCTCCTCTCAGCGCACGCCATACAGAAGCAGTCCCTTCGGCCAACGAGTCAGCTTCCTGTTCAAGGCAGGTACTGTGGAGCATCTCCACAATGGAGACCCCCCGCGACAGCTGCACTACCCTGTGGTGGAGCGAGTGGATTGATCCCCCTGAACGCAGTGGAGATAAGAGAGGGCCTTCCACCAGAGACCACACCACACCCACCCCCAGCTCCACCTCCACAGAAGAGCAGGCAGAGACCAGACCGGAGGGCAGAGCCCACACTGTCCGCTGGAGATCAGGGACAACCGATCAACAGCAGCATAGGATCTCCTCTCTCACTGGTTACATCACCTGACCAACCCATCCTCAAACCGCAAGCCCTCTCCTCACCTACGCAACCAGACCCTCATGAAAATGCCCGAATCACAGTACCATGGTGATCAAGAGAGGATCACGAGGTCTTCTGCAACACCCTCCAGGCCCAGCCTAACCGATTCCACCGATGCGATGCCCAACAGATGCACTGAGCCAACATTGCCACCCATGCCTCACCTCGCTCACGGCTGCAGACCACACAGCCACTACACTCCTCCTTCCTCCACCCGACAGCCAAGCCCGGCTTCAGAAACCATCTGTCATCGTCTTGGACTGACACCCCATTGTCGCAGGAGGAAGGGCTCTCAACAATCACGGGACGAGCCCAGTCTTCTGAGAGCTTCCTCCAAACACACCGTCCCCTGTTGTCCTCGTCTGGGACCAGGTATCCCAATTGCCGTCGAGACCAGCACTCCAGACAGCCACCTCCACAGCACCCTGGACCCTTCACTACCCTAGACCAATGCGGCATGGCTCAGAGTGACTGAGAAGAGGCCAGAGACTAAGGTTGCCTATCTGTTGACTTTACTTTGCTTGGGACACTTTTACTTGGTCATTTTGCTTTTACAAGTTTGTTATAATAAGAGGTTATCTTTGCTTCACACACTTGGTTCAGTCTTTTTTATTAAATAAAGTCTTGGGGAAAAACTTTTAGAAATGTTTTAAGCCTTTGCGATGCTTGTGCGATGGGTAAGGATAGCAGTGGGATAACGGCAGGGCTACGCGTGGGAAGGTTATAGTTTGTGGGAAATGGGCAGGGATACCTGTGTGGAGGTGGCAGGATACCTGTGGATGGTAATAGCTGTGGGCATGGGTTTAGGATAGCAGTGGATGGGCAGGGATACCTTGTGGAATGGGTAATAGCTGTGGCGATGGGCAGGATACCTGTGGGATGGGTAATAGCCTGTGGGCATGGCAGGGATACCTGTGGGATGGGTAAAGCTGTGGATGAAGCAGGGATAACCTTGGTGATGGTAATAGCTGTGGGATGGGTTAAGGAAGCATTGTGGGAATAGTGATAACTCCACGCAAGCATAGTGGGACTGTATGGTCCCCTCCTCCCAGGTGCCACACCTATTGGCCCTTTATGTTTCAAATAACAATGTAATTCATTATCACACATTTCAACATAAACACAGCTCTTATTAAAATCCCTGTTGATGTAGGCCCACCAACATTACATGGCACCAATCTCATCCGTGTGATGAGACTGGCTGAAGGAAGCATCCATTAATCATCTATCATCATCGTCTTGCCACCCCACTCTCCAGCTGGGGATTGCCAAACCACAGTGTCTTCAAGGTTGCGCTGCTTCTTCCCTCACGTGAGGCTCTGTAGGGCCTGCACATCCTGAGTGCTATCAGTTTACTCCTTGCCTACATTCACTCAGGCTCCATGTCCCGCATCGCCTTTGTTAGGTCAGAGCCTGTTCTGCAACACTGGGTACGGGTGCGCATGAGATTGTGCAGAATATGCAGCAAGCTTCCCACGATCCATCCTCCGTCTCGTGGGCGATGCTGCAGGTGGTGAGAAAGTACTCTGAACCTGTGGCCATAAATGCCAAAGGCATTCCTCCTATCCGCCTTGTTCCTTGGAACAGCCTGTTAGTTGATTCCTCTCTTCACGGGTGAGGCATCTGGGAAGTGTAGGCTTTCATGAGGTTAGGTTCTGAAGAGGAAGGCGTCATCCCCCACGGATGGAAGTAGGGAACACATCTTGTGTGTCGTTGGGCAGGGGGTACTGGATTCTGGGAAGCCCACGATGAGGTTGCTCGTTCCAGCCCTCCTTGAGAACTGGCGTTTTATACCTGGGCATACTGAACATGACCCGTTGCCTGAAGCATCGATGTACATGAACTTGTAGTCAGCAATCGACCATGGTGAAGAGATGATTGCTGAAGAATCCCTTGTAGTTGAAATAAGTGGAACCCCGGACTGGCTGGAGCTTTCAGGGCCACGTTGCTGTCCATCTATGGCTCCCAACAGTTGTGGGGGAAATTCCACTCTCTGATACCACTGCTCTGCAACTTTCTCCATCCTTCTTCAGTGGAGGGGCACTGAGGAGCTCCTCCAGAGTATTCTTCGAGATGGCCTGCACCACTTCCTACCACAATGCTGAGGTTGTTGTGTGCACCCTCCAGCCGCCACTGCATGCTGCTGTAGGTGGGTCCCTGAGGCAGTGGCGCAGAGTCAGTGCACCTTCAGCCCAGGGCCAGGCTGGGCCGGAAGTCGGGGTCTTGTCCTTTAGTCAAACCTGGGTTGTCACCGCCTCCACAACTTCGTCAAACATGGCTGGAGGCATCCTGATGAAGTTCTGGAATGCACGAGGTCTTCGTCCTGACTCCACCAATCAGCTTGTTGTACAGTCCGTTCCTCTTGTCTTGCTCTGGCGATCCATCTTCGACCCAGATGCTTCTTGGCCGCCCCTTTTTTCTCCGTATATCACAGAGCTGTAGATGGCTGTCGCACTGTTGCAGAAGGATGGTGGCCTCGCCAAAAGGAGTGTGCGGATGATCATGGTGGAGGGTGACTGGATGCTGTGGAAGAGCAAGAGCAAGGCTGAAAGGTCTGCACCGCAGGCCTGCTGGGACGAAAGTTGACATCCAGGTGAGTTCCTCCCCTTTTTATTGGAAAATATAGGTTTTTCCGCTCGGTGCCTTTGCATCCTCTAGACATCCTGCAGACATGCCTAAATATCCGAGATACGTCCCCTATATCGAACGTTTTTTCCGTTTTAATGCTCTTTATGTGAGCGCAAATCCCCTTTCATCCTTTCTATGTCCGGCTACTAAACGTGCGTGCCATTTCCCGCGTCCGTTTCGTCTTCCTCCCTCTTTTCCATTTTCCGCTGGAGCGGATGCGGAGTTGCGCAGAATCGCAGCAGAATGCCTACCGGATATAGCGGACACGTAAACGGATGACGACGGACGTATAATTGATGCATGTTCCCCCCGTATGGCGTTAGCGGATGCAGAACGTGACGCGTGAGGGCAGGTTACAGTAATTTCTTCCTTGTGTGCATTCTCAAAAGTTGTTGAGCACTCAAAAACTTTTTTTGAGGGATGGAACTTCAGTCGATGAATCTGACGGTATAAAGAGGAAGCAAAACGGAGGCAGTGAGTACGACGAATGGACAAGCATCGCGTTTTTCTTCTCTGTTTTACATCCTCTTTCCATCCGTTGGTGCTGTGTGACAGGGGCTTAAATGGGGTGAAGTGCCAGAATCCTGACACCCTGGCACTCATGCATTTCTTTTGACATGTATACTCATTTGTGGCTTAATTATTCCCTTGCAATCCCTTCCTCTGCAATCTCTCTGCTCTATGGGGTGGTTTTTCCCAGTCAGGTATCTAGGTGCTTGGCATTCTCTCTTCTCCGCTACCATTCTTCTCTTCTTGGCTATTTCTTCTCTTTCATACCTTCAACCCTTTCTCTCTCTTCTCTGGATTGCCCTGTTACTCATCCTCAACATCTGTCTGGAAGTGCTTTGAACTCTGAACCTCTCTCTCCCCACCTCCCCGATTTCCTTCTGCATTTTAATCTTTAGGACAGTGTGTCTTTCATGCTTAGTGGCTTGAAGGTTGGTCAACTGCCGGAATCTCTCGCCCACCATGTGAGAGTCCACTTCTGCAACAGAGTGGTCAATGCCTGGAATGTTCTACCCATCTCAGTTGTTACAGCCTCAACCCCTCAACCTCAAACTGTCGACCGTGGCCCTCACCCCATTCCTAAGAGGTCCTTAAAGGGGGGTATATAACCACACCAGCGTGCCTACCATCCCTGTCTTACTGTCCCCATTTATCTGTATTTATTTCCCTTGTTCAGGTTTATGTTCATACCTATGCTTATCTTGTTCACATTTGAGAAACAAATAAAATAAACAAAAATAAAAAAATAAATAAAAATGTGTGAACTTCATCACCCAGAATTCTCTGGCACAAATGCATTCCCCTTTGGTGTTATTCCCATTGTGGCCTGCTTACTCTCTTATCATCCCTTCTTCTGCATCTCTCTGTTCTAGAGCAGAGGTCGCCAACATTTTGGACCTCAGGGACCACCCAACTCATCATTTTAAATCCTGCAGACCAGAGACCCTGGGAAAATCCCCCCAAAAGTCTGCAGAAAAATTCCCCACCCCGTTTTCCTACCGATCAATCGTTCTTTATTTGGGGTCTCCAGCTCCATTCTCAGCGGGAGAGAGAGAGAAAGAGAGACTTTTAGCTTCATGCAAAGAAAGCAGCAGGAGCCGCAGAAATCTTTCTTTCTCTCCCCCAAACTCCACCAGAAAGGAGTCTTTGCTGGCACAGCCTCTTGGAGCAGGAGGCCTTGCAGGGTCCCAAAGACTCATTTCTGGCGGAGTTTGGGGGAGAGAAAGAAAGACTTTGGCTGCTTTCCTCACGTGCAGCCAAAAGCAGAAGATAGAAGTGGAAAGAAGCAACATGGTGGCCAGGACAGGACAGGCGCGTGGGGCAAATTCCCCTCCATCCTTTCCCCTCACAACCTCCTGTTGTTCTCAATGCNTTCCGCACAGCCTGGATTAATTACTTGGGGGGGGGGGCATTTCTCTGTGGACCACCAAAATTTTCTCACAGACCACCAGTGGTCCCCGGCCCACTGGTTGGTGACCACTGCTCTAGAGGATAGGAGGGGAAATTAAAAAAACCAGGCATGGCCAGTTGGGGAATCGTGGGAATGGAAGCCCACCCAACTTCAAGCAGCCAATCTTGAGAAACACTGCAGTGGTTGAACACATCTGGATACTGGATGGGTTAAAGATGGGATATATATCTTTTCATATCTCCATTCACTATATTTTGGAGGCTTCCATATCTTCAGACTGAACTGTCGGAATTGTAGTCACAGATAAGAAACCTTACACCTCAACTGATTCACCTCTGGAAGGACCATGTCCAGCCACATTCTGCTTCCTTGGCACCTTCTCAGCACCAATAACCTTCTACACAACCGTAGTAACCTTCCTTCCTTTCACCCATCCCCTCCCACTTGTGACTGAATGACTGTAACTTTGTCACTTGGATCCTTACGATTTATATGGACTGTTTTCTAGTATGATTTGATTGCTTATTGTACCCTATGATTATTATTAAGTGTTGTACTTTATGATTCTTGATTCTTGACGAATGTCTCTTTTCTTTTATAGACACTGAGAGCATTTGCACCAAAGACAAATTCCTTGTGTGTCCAATCACACTGGGCCAATAAAGAATTCTATTCTATTTTTTATTCTATTTTCTATTCTATTTTCTATTCTATTCTACTCTATTCTTCATTCCAATATATCTTCTCTTCTCTTCTCCTCTCTTCTCTTCTCCCCTCTCTTTTCTCTTCTCTTCTCTTCTTTTTATTCTCTTCTATGTTCCATTCTATTCTATTCTATTCTATTCTATTCTATTCTATTCTTTTCCTATTTCTATTTCTATTACTATTATTTCTATACTATTCTCCACAACACAAGTCCAAAGAGGATAAGAACTGCCCGAAACTCTGAGGTTGCCCTAGACGGTACATCTTTGCTACTACGGGGAACCGACATGTAGAAAAATCAAAGCAGGATCCCCAGCACCTCGGTGGAACGTCAGATGTCTGATTTCCTAAGGTTGTAGGTTCTCTGCCAGCTCTTTTATTGGCACCCAACGGGCAGAGAAGGGAGAGGATGGCCTGGGGGAAGAGCAAGGCAAACCGTTACCAAAGAGATGAGAAGAGAAAAGTAGATGAAGTCTGGGAACATGTGTGCAAAATGTCTCAGACAAGACGCCCCTGTAATTCATGCAGTTGTAAAAATAATATTTAAAAAAAACACAACAACCCTCATTTTGTAAGCATCCCTACATAAGGGGGCTGGATTGGCATATCTGGGCTGAGCTTTTTCAAGTGCTAACTATTTCTGCAGGGCAGCTTAGCAACCAGCCCTTGAAGGATGCAAATTTGCCACGACACCCCAGATACCAGCATAATTTTATTTTATTTTTTCCTGCCAGCTTGGGAGGCTTCAGATGTCAAGGAGCTGTTGGAGGGCACCGGCTTGGGGAAGCAGGCAGGGAGGCTGGCGAGAAAGGCTTAGGATCGAATCGCAAAGATTTGAAAGTAGAGGAAGTGACACTGAGGTTTCACCAGGTGCGTTTCAGTGGGGGACTCACAATGGATTGTGTTTCTGAAAAAAAAAAGCTAAGGGATCTAGCCACCCATCAGGATAACAAAAGCCCTGTTGCTGAGCCTGTGTGCTTTGCCCGGAGGAAGGGAAAGTTTAATTTCAACTCCCAGGACAAACCAGGAGCCTCTAAACTTAGCAACACTGAGACTTATGGACTTCAACTCCAGATGTGATACCCAACACACATCCTCATGATCTGTAGAAATTCTCAGTCATCCAGGTCATGGTGGTCCCAAAAGTGCTTTTTTTTTTTTCAAGAGGAAACTGGACTTTCTTGTTTTTCTTTTGAAGATGTTTTGCTTCTCATCCCAGAAGCTTCTTCAGCTCTGATTGAATGGTGGAGAAGGGAAGGAGTTTTACTCCTTGCAGACAGCTGGTCATTTGCATCCTTTTAGAGGGTCGTTGAGGCCACTTCGAGGCCTCAGGGTCACCTGGGTGGTGCAAATGGTTCCTGTCGTTTGCAATTTTTCCCCCTCTGGAAATCCATTCCTACTCCCACCCCATTCCAAGGGTGTCCATCCCAAATTGTATCGCTAAAAGGAGGACATGGATAAACCTCCAAGTGGCCTCAACGACCCTCTAAATAAAACAAGGGTCTTCACACTTGGCAAGTTTAAGACTGGTGGACTTCAACTCCCAGAATTCCTGAGCTAACATGACTGGAGGAGGAATTCTGGGAGTTGAAGTCCACCAGTCTTCAAGTGTCAGGTTGGAAGACCCCTGCTCTAAAAGAATGCAAATGACCAGCTGTCTTCAAGGAATATAAATCCTTCCATTCAGTGGTGGGATTTATTTTTTTTTACTACCAGTTCTGTGGGCCTGGCTTGGTGGGCATGGCAGGGGAAGGATAGTGTAAAATCTCCAGTCAGAGGTGGGATTTGATGGGTCTCTGAACTACTCAAAATTTCCGCTACCGGTTCTCCAGAGCTGGTCAGAACCTGCTGAATACCCACCTCTGCTTCCATTCCCCACTGAAGAGCTGTGAGAGTATATTCATGAACTGGGATAGAGCTTGGTAACAAGGTCAGCCAATGAATAGGCATAGCAACTAAATCAGCCAATGAGGACTGTTTGGAAACTGAAACTAGAAGTAACCTAGGCGTGGCTCTATATTAAGCTCTGCAACTCTGCAGCTATGTTGAGCTCTGAGTCTGTCCATTGAAAATGAAACTGCTTCTCTCCTCTGCTTGCCTGCTGAACTAAAGTGAAACTGAGGTCTGTTTCTGAGTTGCTGAACTTGCTTGCTGAAGACTGGAGCTCTACTCTGAACTTGCAACATGTTTCTGTCTGAGTGAAGGGAATAATAATCATAAATAAAGAAATGTAGTAAAATATATTATAGCACTAAGTAGAGAGCTACTCTATAGGCATTTGTTATCTTGCTGTTAGAGATTTGTTTTCTTGTATATGTAGAAGTATTTCTATTAAGCATTTATCACTCTATAGGCATTTCTTATCTTGCTATTGTAAACAAGATTTCCTTAACTTTTCCTTTCACTTGTTGCCAGAAAGGCATTTGTGTTTTGCAGGAAAGATGTAAATTTAAGTTAGAGAGTTTTCGAATAGAATAGAAAATAGAATAGAATAGAAAATAGAATAGAAAATAGAAGGAATAGAATAGAATAGAACAGAAAAGAGAATAGAATGGAATACAATAGAATAATATTGGAATGAAGAATAGAACACAATAGTATAGAGAATAGAATAGAATAGAATAGAATAGGATTTTATTGGCCAAGTGTGAATTGGACAGCCAAGACCTTGTTTGGTGCACAATGCTCAGTGTCCATAAAGAAAAGAGACATTCTGTCGTTCATCAGTCGTACACTTAATTTGATAAGTCATGGGTTACAACAAGCACTCAAACATACTAGAAACAGTCACATATATCATAAGTGAACAAGATGACAAAGTTACAGTCACTCAGTCACAAGTGGGAAGGGATGGTGATAAGAAGCTGATGAGAAATTTAATAGTATGTAATGGGACTTGTAAAAGTTGGAACAGGGTTTGAGGGAAATTATTTCTTTAGCAGAAGTGATGGCATTTCGGGAAAAACCCTGTAGTTTTCGTTGTTCTGGGTGCAGTGCTCTATACGTCATTTGGAGGGAAAAGTGAAACAGTTTATGTTCGGTTGTGAGGGGTGTGTACTTGTTATATTATATTACTTCCATGACATAATCGTATATTACAGCAATTTATATAATAATTATATATATTTAATTATATTAATATTATATTGTGAATATATTGAATATTTTTCACAGCCTCTCTTTTGACATGGCAGTTTACAGTCTCGATTGATAGGAGGTTGCTGGTTAATTGTTTTTTACATGCAGTTACTCTATCCTGTAAGGACTTAAAGGTATTAAGAAACTACGACTTGCTCTTATATTGCTCTGTAGCTTTTTATATTCTATCTAGCCTTCCTCTCATATCTATCTTGTGTGTATGTGAGGATAGGTCTTACCCTAACCTTATTGATCAATTAAAGTTAGATTTTGTTCTTCAAAGTTTCTGTTGAAGTTCCTTTTTGGCACATGGGGGTCTTAAGTTATAGCTGGACTTCACAATGTAAAAGTATGCATACCATCACAAAAGCGTTGTAATGAATGGAAATGATATTGTATAGAAGAAAATTTGTTTAATAAAAATTATTTTCAAAAAGAAAGTCATGCATTATAGAGTTCCGAGAGTTGAAGTCCTCATATCTTCAAAGGGGCAGAGACACTCACCCCCCTGCCCTCAACTCTCCTTACCTACTATCTTGACTCTCATCGTCCGTGTCAGAGAGAAATCCCGGCCATTCTCCCGGTAACTCGCCACGCAGGTGTACTCTCCCTCATACGCTGTTTCGACAATGGCAAAAGTGAGGTTGAGGCCATTGGGGATCCGATCAGGATACTCATATTTCATCAGGTGGCACTCCTGGAATGGGGAGAGGATGGCAAACTGGTATCACAGGAGGGTGTACATTTTCAGAGTGGTGGCTGGCTGGAAAACTGAAGCCATGCCCTGGATCTCCTGGGATGGAGTTCAGACAACCAGGTGAAGCAGGTTCGGTCAGGTGTCGCCAACCTTTTGGACCTCAAGGACCACCAAACTCATCATTTTGAATCCCATGGACCAGAGACCCTGGGAAAATCCCCAAAAAAGTCTGCAGGAAAATCCCCCACCCCATTTTCCTGCCAATCGATCCTTCTTTGTTCAGGATCGCAGGATCCCGTCTCCAGCTCCATTCTCAGGGAGAGAGGGAGAGACTTTTGGCTTCATACAAGGAAAGCAGCAGAAGCCGCAGAAGTCTTTCTTTCTCTCCCCCAAACTCCACCAGAAAGGAGTCTTTGCCGCGCAGCCTCTTGGAGCAGGAGGCCTTGCAAGGCCCCAAAGGCTCATTTCTGGCAGAGTTTGGGGGAGAGAAAGAAAGACTTCTGCTGCTTTCCTTGCGTGCAGCCAAAAACAGAAGAAGAAAGAAGCGGAGAGAAGCAGCCCGGTGGGCAGGCCAGGCATTTGGGGAGAGTGGGGTGAGTTCCCTCCTCCTCCCTTTCCCCCCTCCTCTCACTACCCCGTTGTTCACAATGCAAGTGATGCAAGCCTTATGTTCCCGCGCAGCCTGGATTATTTGCTTTGGGGGGGACATTTCTCTGCGGACCACCAAAATTTTCTCACGGACCACTAGTGGTCCCTGGCCCACTGGATAGCAAACACTGGGCTAGACGGAGGCGTGAAACTAGGCAAGGCTTCCAGATCCGAGCAATTACACAACAGTGTAAAAAAACAGATTGCAGGGAGTCCTCAGTTTATGACAACTTAGCCCCAAACTTCCCATTGCTAAGCAAGCCAGTTGTCTTGCTTAACAACAATCTCATCAGCAACAACCCCTTGCTTAGCAATGTGAATCCTGGTCCCGGTTGCGTGGCAAGTCAAGGGGTACCTGTTTGAAATATAAATAAAGAAATAAGAATATTTCTGGCAGCTCAGCAGAGCCAAACTGTTCCTTCCCTGTGCTGCCTTTTCCGACATTTTTAATGAGAAAAGGAACAGAGGGGAAGAGAGACACCTGCACAACATCTCCTCAAATGTTCACGTTGTGCGTTGAATAACAAAATAACAAAGTTGGAAGGCACTTTGGANAGCAGAGCCAAACTGTTCCTTCCCTGTGCTGCCTTTTCCAACATTTTTAATGAGAAAAGGAACAGAGGGGAAGAGAGACACCTGCACAACATCTCCTCAAATGTTCACGTTGTGCGTTGAATAACAAAATAACAAAGTTGGAAGGCACTTTGGAGATTAAATCAGAATTGAGTTGGAGGAGACCTTGGAGGTCTTCTAGTCCAGCCCCCTGCCCAAGCAGGAGATCCTATAGCCTTGTGTTCCCACGCAGCCTGGTTTAATTGCTTTGGAGGGGACATTTCTCTGAGGACCACCAACATTTTCTCATGGAGCACCAGTAGTCCCTGGCCCACTGGTTGGCGACCACTGATCTAAAGGACTTCCTCCCTGGCCGAAAGTGGACTTCTAAAACTGGACAACCATCTTCCCCAGGTCTTTGTGGAGGCCTCCTGCCTTCCTGGTGGAGGGGCAGAAGTTTTTGGCCCTTGCCCAAGAGGTCGGAGGAGGAGCCAAGCAACGGGAGAGGTGAAGAACGAGCAAGATAGATGCCCTCCGTTGGCAAATGGGCCCCTCTATTCTTCCTTCACTGAATGTGCTTGCCAGTCTTCTGCATGCTCCAAGGACGCCTGGTTTACCAAATCCCAAGTGTTTCTTTTCTTTCTCCTCGCCGCTCATGACGTCAACTCCTCTGGTTCTTTGTTGCCTGCGTTGGCAGAGATGAACGATGAAGGCTGCAGCTTGCTCGAGGTCTCCTCCGGGTGGCACCTCCCTACTACCAGTTGGAAGGCAGAAGGAGGGGAACAATTAACCTCCCCTGGCCGAGGCCAGCCTGACCTCCAAAGGAGGCCAATTTCAGAGAGGAGGCAAGCATTGTGAGTGGCTATGAAACGTCTGGGACTCTTCCAAGTTGGACCTCAAGCCAACCTGGAGAAGGTGGAGTGTGACGGGTCCATGGGGGATGGAGGCGCTTGGCCAACTCCTGCGGGAAACCTCCCAGCTTGGGGTGGCATCTTGCTTGGCACCGGCCTCTTCTCCAGAGTGGAACCAAAGAGCCCTGCCACTGTCCTCTGCCTCCTTGCCGAGCTGCCCACATCGACCCTGGGCAAACGGGCATTGTGTTCCCACTAGGTTTTCTCTGCCAAACACGTCCATCACCTGTTGCCGTCTGTCAACGGCGCACCTGATTGTGTTGGGATTCGTGTGTGTAAAAGTATCATTTGAGGTGACAAGGATAATTGAGTCCCCCTGGCACACAGCCAAGCAGGGCTGGGCCCGGCCCTTTTGCTGGCAGAGCAGCCCAAGGCATCCTAGCTCACAATGCCAGCAGCTGAAGGAGTAGAGTAACAGAGTCAC
>BHFT01029547.1:0-44114 GCA_004320025.1 Laticauda laticaudata
GCAACCTGGGCTTCTCCATCTCCATTTATTAGAAATTATAAAATTGACGTATTTGCTTCTGCTGAGGCTTCATTTGGGAGGCGAGTTCTGCAGCAAGTTATTTCAGAGACAGTTAGGTCTGTAACCCAGATGGAGTCCCTCCCTTAGGACAGTGCCAAGCTTTGGTATGTCCCATCACTGGATGCTCTGAACAGCTAATGTACGCCTGTTCTCTGTGAGCTATGAAGAGCATCCAGCCCCACCCTTTAATTCCATCTGGTAAGGGGTCTGGTAGGGTTATTACATAGGTTTAAGCATATAGGGTATCAATACCTCGGCTTCACAAAACTGTGGATGCGAAGGAGGAGTCTCGTGGAGGAAGAGTGTCCTCAAGTTTAAGCCCAGCTTTCCTAGAAGAGACTGAAGCACCTCCCCATCACTGGATGCTCTTCACAGCTCACAGAGAACGGGCGTATCAGGTAAGTACCAACACCCTTTTTGGCAAAATGAGGTCCATGTGGAGGACTGAGAACAGCATCACCTTTGGAAAGAATCAGTTTAGGGAAACTGACTTGAAGTATTTTTGCAAGGAAGTTTATGAAAAGACCCAATAATTTAAGTAATTTGTCTGTGTGTGTGCCATACAAAGAGAATAAAAATGGAGTGTATGTCAAATATAATTGATATAAAGTTAATTAAAATAACTAGAATATTTGCTTTCATTGTTTTCTACAATTGTTAAAAGAACCTTTGAATCCTGAGTAAAATATATTGTAAAACAAATAATTCATCATTTATAAATATATGTACAAAATGTTTACTTTATCCTTGGTGGTTACACTCTTATATACATGTGCAGCAACAGAAGAACTTGATACAGAGAATGAATTTTTGCTACCACCTGTATTTGGAGAAGAATACGAGGAACAGCCAAGACCTCGAAGTAAAAAGAAGGTATAATCTATTTTTGTTATTAGAATGGTAAACACAAGTAGTGTCTTCTTTGGTTGTGTCTTCTTGTGATGGGAGTCTAATAATTGTATCTTGAGGGGCAATGAGACAGGTGATTTGTGCCTGTTGGTATTGTTTTATACACCGTGTGTCTTTCCAAATTTCATAATTTACAGTGTGAAATAGACCTTGGTTTTTTGCATACATTCATGAATACAACTAATTTAAGAATCCCACGCTTTGCTCCCAATGCATGTTTCATAGTTGGTGCCTATGGTTTACTGGTATTTCACCTCTCTTTAAAAGAAAAAGCATCATTGATTGTTCAGTATTAACAAGCACTGTTAATAAACAAAGTCTATTTCGATGGCAGGGACTAAAGAGAAAAGCTGTGTCAGAATACCATTCTCAAGATGATGCCTCTGAGAACTCAGAGTGCAATTTTCCTTTCAAGTATGCGTATGGTGTAAATGCATGGAAACATTGGGTAAAAGCTAGGAACTTAGAAGAAGATCTGTCGGTACTAGATGAATTAAAATCAAGTAAGTATCTCATTTACCTTTAAGTGTTTAGTTTAAAACATACAGACAATATGCCTAGCAGATAAGACTGTAGAGCTTGGATATGTATTCAGATTTTGTTTTTGTAATGGGGTTGTAAAGGGCATGTTATGTCTTTATCTTCATCAGGCAAACGAGATCATTGTATATGGACAATTACTGCAAAGTCACTAAGCATTAAGCGTCGCAAAGAAATCAATATTTTAAGTAAAAAGCCGTTGCTAAATGTCTTACGTTTGAAAGAGGTTTTTATGGTGATGTTTGCAATATTTGAATATGTTTATTTTGTACTCATCTGCTGAGTGCTTTATTTATCGATAAGAGACAGCATTACATGGTACCCTACATTTCCCACTACAGCAAAGTCAGTAAAATTGAAAGAAGATATCATATCACATACTTCTACTGAGCTAAATTTTGGGCTGGCACACTTTATAAATGAAGTCCGAAGACCAAACGGAGAAAACTATGCACCTGACAGTATCTATTATTTGTGTCTTGGGATTCAGGAAGTGAGTAATTTAAATATTAGATAATCTGCATGTGGTTGATATATATTTTTTCAAATAAATGTGATTGACAGAACAGAATTATCAGTTGAAATACTAGCTGCATTTACACTTTCTACAAAGCCATGGTTTAATGCAAAAGTCTCCTAATTTGGCAACCTTAAGACTTGTGGACTTCAACTCCCAGAATTTCTCAGTTGAAGTCCACAAGTCTTAAAGTTGCCAGGTTTGAGGACCTCTGGTTTAATGTCATGTAGATCAATTGGAACTAACAGAAGCAGGTCCCAGGCTTATGTAATTTTTCTCCTCCTGTTCTTCTACAGAGTGGAGAACTCATGTTTACTGTGTCATGCACTCCCAAAATTTCAGCTTTTCATCGCACACTATTTTAGTTTATATCATGGTTTACAAAAACCCTGACCAGTTTTAAAACAATGCTCCTTCAAATCATGTGTTTTGAGACTGACGTGCTGCAGGATCCTTGGTATAGAATGAGAGGTTGTGTAAAAATTATTCCCTACTTCCTTGAATGAATCCCAAATCCCTCACAAAGATCAAGCCAATTAGTAGTTAAATTAAGGTTGCTTTCTTATCCAATTATTTTGTATATGCATGCAAATGATCAAAAACAGTTTGGCAATATTATGTTTGAGTATACTAACTTTTATATTCTTCTTTTTCTATAGTACCTAAATGGAAGCAATCGAGAAGATAATATCTTTTTGGATACTAATTATCATACATTTATGCAGGAAATAAATAAAATACTCAGAAGCTGGCAGCCCAGCATACTTCCAGATGGTAATTTATCTTGTTTTTGATATTTTTTGTCTTTGGCTCTATGTTCCTTAAGCAATTCACGCCAGAATAATTCATTACTAATTGTTATAAGTTATGTAAAGAATGTTGGGTTTTATAAGCATAGTTTAATCTTTAGTTGATTTGTTGGGCTAAGGTACTTGGTCTTAAATATTTCATATGTTTTTCAGATTAATGTAACCCCTTTTTTATTTTCTTAGGTTTTTTAATGTTGGAATTGCTTAGGTCTGTTTCTTTATAAGTCTTTATAAGACTTTTCTTTTTCACCACTTAGGTTCAATATTTTCTCGAGTTGAGGAGGACTATCTCTGGAAGATTAAACAGCTGGGATCCCATTCTCCAGCTGCTCTTTTAAATACACTATTCTACTTCAACACCAAATATTTTGGTCTGAAAACAGTGGAGCAGCACTTAAGACTTTCCTTTGGCACTGTTTATAGACATTGGAAGAAGAATCCTCTAACAAAGGAAAGCAAAGCTTGTCTTAGATATCAGGTTTCCTCTCTGTGTGGAACAGATAATGAAGGTATTGAAACTTTTTGGTCCGTTGGCAAAGTTATTGGGCTACATTGCTTGCAAAGCCAGTAGATACTATAGAAAGACATTGGGGCCTCTCTGCTACTTGGATATGGTTTTTCTTATTATTCATTAGTCTCTACCTTAAGCAGAGGGCTATATTTTACATAGCTTCTGGAAAGAAAGTAAAATAATACAAAATAGTGATTCAATATTGATCTTTCTCACACAGAGAAAGAAGGAGAGTATTTCTGGCAACCCTTCTCCACAGTTTTCAGACTGGAAGTCTCTACCACAGAGATTAAATTCAGAATGTAGAGTATCAGTCCTTTTCTGTAGCTGGGCCATAGCAACTTAAGGTTATTGATTTCATTAGATAATCTTATTTTTCTCTTATTGTTTATTCTTTAAATGTCATTCACTTTACTTCTACTGGTCCTTAACTGGGTTCACACATAATACTTTGTCATATATGATCTGTTTGGTTTTGTGTGGTTGTAGCTGGGGTTATAGATTAATTAGTTCAACAAGCCATCCTTAAGTATTGGTGGAATTAAAAACAATTAAGCTAAGTAACTAATTACGAACTTTTGAGGACCGAGATAACAGAATTGTGTGTCAACTTGGGACAGAGACTAATAAATTAGAATAATACATTTGGTTTAAATAGCAAATTTAAATGAAATGTAGAAAAGCAGATTCTCAGCTTATTCTGTCAGGTAAAATACTTGTGTGGATAGAGTCTTCATTCAGGAAAGGAAAATAACTGGAACTGGGACGTGGGTTTTTCATCTTTTCCTTGATAAAGCCACAGTTAAAATTACTTCGATGAAGTTGCTGAAAAAATATACTTAACTGAAAAAAAAAAAAGATATTACTGAAAAAATATTCCTGAATCTCTCTTTCAGGTAAGACAGTGATTGCAACATCACAGTATTATAGCTGTTATTTTTGTATTTAATTCAGTCCTTTGTGGTATAATTTGTCTATTTTTAAAATAAAATCAATAACAAAAATCATATTGTACTATTTTCGCTTTTTAAAAAGAAGATAAAATTACTACTGGAAAAAGGAAGCATGAAGACGATGAGCCAGTATTTGAACAAATGGAAAACATCGCAGATCCTTCTAGATGTCCTGTGAAAATGTTTGAATGCTATTTATCTAGGAGGTATCTTTTTTAAAAAATATTTTAATTGTGTCTGAGTCTATATGTGGACCTTTTTTTCATTGGGTTTTATAATTTTTATCTGTGGGCACTCAGAAACACTCCAAAGGAAAGAAATATAAAACATATTAATTTTAACATCACTCATATTCATCAATAATTCTGCTAAATGATCTTATCTCCCAACATTCTTATATACTGTATTAAATAAAGTGTCCTAGATGTTCACACATCAAGTTACCTGTTTCATGCTTAGCAACTGTGTCATGCTTAACAGGCCAAATTTATAATATTCTGGTGTTCCTCCAGGTTTTGGAGCAAACAAAATCCAGACTAGGCAAGAAGGGTAAGGGTGCAGTACATCATGTTAGCTCTATAGCAGCTCTCAACATTGTTCTCCCTATTGTTCCAGTATCTTCCCTTTCCTCTGTCCTGATTGTCCCAGCATCTTCTCCCTCCAAGGTAGCATATCCCCTTGGCCCATCCTCAGCCTCTGCCATCGGTGATATGCACAGCACATCCAATTGGTATGCTCATCTCAACAGCCACCATTACTGAGCTCCCAGCATCCCTCCAGCCTCCTCTTCTCAGACATTGATGTCCTTGGTTTTCCTTTGCTCCTTAACTGGACCACTTTTGCCAGAGCAAATGTGCCTCTTTTGTTTTGTACACATATCAGCCCCCATCACACAGTCCAAAATACTTGCAACAAGTATATTTGTAAACTATATCATTTATCTATACAGGCAGTCCTTACTTAATACCCATTTTTCAGCAACAGTTTGAAGATACAGCAATACTAATCGAAAGGCATTTAGGCCTGGTCTTTGAAGTTATAGGCATTGTAATGTTCCTGTAGTCACGTGATCAAGTAGGCTGCCCACATTTACAACTTGGGGGTGCCCTTGAACTCTCTCACCCACAATCTCCACCCCATCTCTTCAGCTGCCTCATACTTTGCTGGGTCTGCCACCCTGTCCTCCACTACACCGCTAACCTGTACTCCACCATGAATTCCTGTTATCCTGCACTTCTGTTGCTTTGTACAACTGCCGTCCCAATTAACTATCATCCTCTTCTTCCTCCTGCTGCTCACAAGGTGCTCCTGGCCTGGTGATGAAACTGTTGGCCTTGCATTGTCTTCCCAAAGCTTCCTTTGACCCAGCAGCTGACTTGTAAAGTTCCAGTTCTAGGCACTCTATCAGCACCAAGAGGAAGAAGACAATGAAGGTCAACTGGGAGTGGTGTAGGGCAGTTGGGATACAGGGCAACAGAATACAGGGTGGCCAAAGGTAAAGATGTGGGAAAATAGGCGTATAGAAGAGTTGAAGCAAAGGCAACTATAGCAGAGCAGAAGAAACATGAGATCCTAGCCTAACAGTGGCGCAATCCTGATCTAATGACTGCAACCAGGACTACCAAAATTGTCATCACTAATAGTGCAGTCAGGTGATGTTATACTTAAAGCTTAGATGTTATCCAAAAATGTTATAACTGAGCAGTGGAATTTCCAGTTCTAATTAGGGTTGTTAAGCAAGGATTTACAGAACTTTGTACCTCCATCAACACCCAAAATAGTAACAGAGGAAGTTAAGAAGAAGCAAGGGTTACTTGTATAATAGCAGTATTTTAGATTGTATGAAGTGAATATTTCATTGATATTTAAAAGTCAATAGCTGCTGTCTGGTAAATAAATATTCCTTCTGCTCTAAACTACTTTATATTATGCTTTAAACCAGGGGTGTCAAAACTGATTTTCTTCGAGGGCTGGATCAGCATTGCAGTTCTTCTCCATGGGCCGGCAGGGGGTGGTGGTGGAGGAAGAGATAGGATGGATGCCTCCTGCGGCACTCTACCAGCCAAAATGGGGTGCCGGGGGGGCATGAGGCCCCTGGGCTGGCAGAGCCCAGGCCAAAAATGGCCTGGGCTCTTGGCTGGCAGAGGACATCCAGGCCAAAAATGGAGTGCAGGGGGTCATGTCCCCCAGTGTCCCGTTTTGGCTGCCAGAGGTACCATGGTCCATTCCTTTGCTATCTGTGGGCCAGATTGAAGCACCCTGCAGACCGGATTTGGCCCACAGGCCTTGAGTTTGATACCCCTTGCTTTAAACTGACATTATTACAGTGACCGTATATTTAAAATAATATGTGCCCCTTATTAATTTTGCTCTTGTTTTGTTCCTTACAGCCCGTCAAATCTCACTCAGAGAATGGACGTGTTCTATTTGCAGCCAGCTTGTCCACTGTCTTCGGAGAGTCCCATTTGGTATACTTCCACTTCAGTGGACCGCAATACTTTGGAAAATATGCTTGTACGGGTTCTTTTAGTAAAAGATATTTATGATAAAGACAATTACGAACTGGATGAAGACATAGATTAAACACTTCCCAAATTCAAAGAAATACAACAGCATTAGCTAGTCATGCTGCTAGATTTTTATTATGGAAAAAAAAAAACATTTCAAGTTTACTCTTTGTTTAACATGTTTTGTAGCAGTGTACCCTTTGCTGGGTATTACCATGTATATAATCTGTGAGAGAAAATGGCCATTATTCTGCATAGTGGTTTTAGGATACTTAACAAACCCATTCATTTTTAATTATTATTTATTTGGTTAGATATGTTTGTAATTTTTTACATTGCAAAATTTGAATGAGAATGTGCCATGTGTAATATTCAGGGTGGGTGGGGTGGGGAGGGCGTCATAGTAAGCAACATCCATATTGCACAACATCACTGTTGCAGAGCTTCCTTGAAAGAGTTGGGGCTTTTAACTGGGATCTGAAATCAGGTAGTTGTGTATGGATAGCACTACTAAAGTTTAGGACTTGCTGTGTATTTCTGAATTTTTTAAATAAATTGTAAACTAATAGGTTTTTTACTCTTAGTTACTGATGCCTTATGAGGTTATCTAGAAAGGTTCCATCTTATGTACCAAAAATAGGAGAAAAAAAAAGAATGCTGTTAATATTGATGTACTGTAATGTGAATCAATGCTGGTGAAAATTACTTTTCTGGGTTGCTCTTATTAAAAAAAAAATCTTAGTATCTTTCCTTGTGACTCTCTGAATTTGAACTTACAAATACAGTGTATTTTACATAAAGAGCACAAGAGGGAAAAATGTATCCATTTGGATTTTGCCCTTCGATAGGATGCATACTGAAAAATTTTGTTTGAAAGTTTACTTAAATTCAAAACATACATCTATCTTACGTTGTTAATATTCTTTATGCTTTTTTCAGTATATTCACAGGAAGGCATATCAAAATATAAATAAAACAAATGCAACAAAAATAAATAGTGTATAGCTGCCAGATAAACCTTAACAGTAATATAACGTAATAATTTGAAATGAAAGAAATAAAAACAGGATTAGCATAAAAAAGATAAGTAGGTATTGAGAAAGCTCTTTGGGGGACAAAATTCTATAATTTGACATCCACTGCTGGAAATTGCTGTATTTTCATTAACAGATTACAGCATAAAAATACCTACAATTCTGTAAATTAAATCCTTATTTTGTTGCCTGTACTTACACATTCATTTCTCTTCACTGTCTACAATCATTGCTCCCCGTCACCTGGAATATTTATTGTGCAGATGTGAGCTATATGAATGGCTGCTGCCGAATTCCGACAAGTTCAGCACAAACGACGCAGCTGCATTTTTTGCCTTTTGTAAGTAGTCACCCAGAATTGCCTTGCACAAAGAGAAAGGGGCTCAGAGACGTACAGCAGTACTTATTCTCTGTGACTCTATGGAGTACAATTGTGGAGAATTTCCAGAGTTTGAAGAATTGGTTTTTCAGGCACCAATGGAAAGAGAAGGGTTGGGGTCCCAGCATATAACCAGTAGAGTATGAGAGTCAAAACAGTCCAGATGATGGTGGCAACCAAAGTCCTCCTTTTTATGAGAGGAAGGGGAGCCTCCTGATTTTGGATACTGATATCCTTTGATGCCTCTGGTATAATCCTATACTTGCATATACGAATTATACAATTGTATTTGCTTGTTGCTTGGCCCCATTTTTAGGTTATGTACTATTGGATATATGTTTTCTTCAGTGCAGTGCAGAAATACTTAGCATGCTAATAGTTTCACATTAAAGATGATTCTTGAACAAGTATCTTGCTGATGTCCATCATTTAATAAACAGTGGACCAATCTGAGGTTGATTTATATAGTCTCAAACAGGCTAGATTCTTGGAGTGAACTTGGCAGGTAGGAATTTACATTCATTTGAACTAGAATATTGTGATAGAATGCATACTCTGCATATAATGACTGCACATCCAGAATTAGTAGTGACATTTGGAAGTGGGGAGGGGCACCACAATTGAGCATTTTATTATTAGTGCAAATGTTTTTGCCACAAAATTGTAGTACTTTAAAAAAATTAATTGATTTGTGGTACAGATTTTAAAGCAACATATCACATGCTTATTTTTTTTGGGGGGGGGTATGTATGTGTTTTCAATTTTAAGACTGCTAACAAAAACGAAGTTGATAGCCATTTGTCATTTCAAGGATGCCATTTTATTCCAAAAGCATGCCACATTTGAGAGAAAGAAACCTCATTCGTACCAGAATAAGCTAAATATAGAGAGGAGTCTTTTGAAGCTATTGTGGAAATCAAAATCTAGTATCTGTGCGGGGACTTTAAAGATCAATCAGCGCATTCAACACAAAATCACAGCTGAACAATGTTCAGTCAAAAAGTACATAGCCCCATGTTTTTACTCTGCATGGAGACTTAAATGTTAGCTGTACTGATAATAGCATGCTAAAATAATCTTCAAGATTGTATATTGAAAAAATGTGCTTGTTAAATCCATACTAGAAATGTGCTGTTTATCTTATTTCCCTGCAGTTCTTTTATTACCTTGACTCCATTTTTCCAGTAGGCATTAAAAGTTATGTTTCTTTAGTATCAATTCAATGCACTTATAGAAAAATAGCTAACATGTATTATTTTCTATTGCAGTATTTTATTCCATCAAATTAATTACTAAAAGAAGAAAAACTACAGGCTGAAACTATTAATATAATGGTATAATATTGTAATTCACCCTTCCACCCACACAACTGGGAGGTGGGAAAGGCCTGACAATTTAACTTTATTACTTGAAAATACTGTCCTTGCCTCCATCAGAAAACTGAGGTACAGATTTATCCCTCAAGCATCAAATGTTTTTAGTGCTTTCCATGCCCCAAAAAATCCATGGATCCTGATGGTGGACTGATTCCAAACACTAGCTTGGAATCAAGCAAAATATGCTTCCTTAATCATCAAGGATCAATCTTAAACCAGTGTTTTTCAACCCTTTAAGTTGTGTAGACTTCAACTCCCAGCATTCCTCATCCAGCCACACATCTTAAAGTTGTCAAGGTTGAGAAACACTGATCTAGATTTTGATCTCATTTTCTTTAGATAGCAATAACAATCCTCAAGCTTTTGAATGGAATTCAGGCCAAAACTCAAACTATTTTGATACGATGCTGAACAAAAAGAAACAGTTCAAACATGTACAGATAATCTTACTTGGAGCTCAGGGACTTCTTTTTTTACTTTTAGACAAGAGGCTCAGATGTGTCTTAAATTTATTTTTTAATGGAGGGATTTTAATCAATCTCTGTTCAATTCTCCTTTAGTTGTGGTTCTGGGTATATGTTTTGAGAAATAAACATTTGCAAGTTTTCACTATATAGTGCAACATGCATGGTTACCAATAATTACCAAGCATGTGTACAATCCCATTTTAATCCCTGCCACATATGACTCTTTAATCTAGATTACAGGCTTCACATGTTACTGCCTTGAATCAGGATAAACAAGATGCTCTCCTTTAAAGTTATCATATTGTATTTATGAGAATAACAAAATGGCAGCTGTTTTGAGTTTACATGCACAGTAATCCTATAACCTTGTTTAAAGAGCTCCATTTATGTGTGGATGTAAAACAAGATGTAAAACTTTATTATGTAACCACAGACAAAATGTATTTCTTCCAATGAAATATAGCATTGCATATAGCTATATTAATAGACCCTTAACAACAACTGTACTTTAGTTATGAATTACATTTTAAGAGAAAAAATGTCAGTTTACAAGGTGTGAATCCCACTAAAGTGTTAGTTTAAGTCAGCAACAAAAGTAATGCTTCTGATCTCGTAGCCATGATCTTTCCTCTCACCCTCACTTGGCTTTAGCCATGGCAGAAGATGTAAATCTCATTGAGAAAGAAAGTTTGTTAACTCATAATTTCAGACTAATTATTACAAACTTAGAAAAATCTAGTTTTTAATAGCCATGGTTAGTCCCGATGCAGAATAATTTATTGATTCACAATAGCACGATAATCCATAATGGGGGTTTCTTGGTTTTGGCTTAGCACAATGTATACACTGCAGTAGTGCTCCATGGTTAGGATAATTGCGATGAATGGGCACAGAATGAATAAGTCTCATGAAAGGCAGTGGTGTCTTAGGTTATCAAAAATGCAATGTGTGTGCATCAAGCTGAATATTGCCTGGCACATCTCTTTGATGAGAAAGTTGTTCTTTGCAGTAAAAATGATCAGAATTTGCTGCTGATGTGTAGTTAACTTTCTGTATATAATTGTATTTGTTTATTTAATGCTATGCTGTCTTTTTCCACTCAGTTTCTTAAAATTTTGTTTGTTTATTCCAGTTTTACTGTCTAATTTTTTAAAAAAATAAAATTTAATTTGCTCCTCCTCAAAAGAAGACTCGGCAGCTTAATAATGGTCACAGAACCAAGTGCGTAATACTTTCAAGAGCCATAAAACGTTCATCATCAACATTGGCTGTTCTTTCTAGTTGTTCTGTTTTTGTTTTTTTTAGATGAAATGGACCAAAAATAGCAATAGCACTTAGACATATATATTGCTTCACAGTGCTTTACAGCCCTCTCAAAGTGGTTTTACAGAGTCAGCCTCTTGCCCCCAACAATCCGGGTCCTCATTTTATCCACCTCGGGAGAATGGAAGGCTGAGTCAACCTTGAGCCTTGTGAGATTCAAACTACCAAATTGCATTCAACTGGCAGTCAGCAGAAGTAGCCTACAGTACTGTGTCACCGTGGCTCAGGAGGTTCATAAATATTTGTAGATGCTTAGAGTGGTACAAATAATACTATGGCTGCCTTTACATGGCATGCAAGTATTCACAAGGCACCATTTTCTACCTGCATCTGCAGTTCCTTAATTGTTTTTAATCATGTTCTGTCATGATGCAAATAGATCAGGGGCATCAAACTCAAGGCCCGCGGGCTCAATTCAGCCCACAGGGTGCTTAGATCTGGCCCATGGGGCCGGCCTGGAAACAGGAAAGGACCGGCCTATAGTGCCTCTGCCAGCAAAAACGGAGCTTGAGCGGGGTGAAAATGGCATGGGGATACAAGCCTCTTTTCGCTGGCTGAGGGCTAGCAAAACAAAACAAAAGGAGAAACATTTCCCCTTTTGCATTTGAGCATGCAAGAAGGGACAGGAAGGGAGAAAGGAAAAGAAGGGAAGAGAGCAAGGAAGGAAAATAAGGAAGGGAAGGAAGAAGAAAGAATGAAGTGGGAAGGAAAAAGGAAGGAAGGTGATTATAATGAGTGAGGGATGGTATCAGGGAAGACCTGCCTTAACACTTGGCCACCACAGTGCCCCGACACGAGTCCCGTGTCACGGCCACCATGGCCATGTGCACCCCGGCCATGGCCACAGATCTGGCCATGCCCCATGCAACCTCCCAACCCTCCGAGGTCAAACACAACCTTGATGTGGCCCTCAATGAAATCAAGTTGACACCCCTGAGATAGATGATCTATGTTCTTATGTAAAGGCAGATTCAGAGCCTACAATTTACAAAATACTTTGACAGAAGCTCCACTTTAAAGCATCTCATGCAACTTTAAGCTTAAAACTTAAAATTTTTAAATGCATTCATTTTTCTTTGCTTTAATGGCTGACAGTGGAAAAGCACTGGTAATAGAGCGTTGTACAGCTTACAAAAGAGAATCCCCACCCACTACTTTTCTTGTAAAGAACTAATTTGAAAATTTTTAGAGCTTTAGAACATCAAAAACCTGATCTTTAAGATTTCTTCTTGGTTGTCAATATGGTAGTTTGTGTGTGTGCATGTGTGTATTCAGGATTGGGGCATTGAGACTACAGGTACAAATAACAAATGAGGAAGTTTTTGCTATATGGCACAATCTTTTACTTTCTGATTTTTGTAGAAACCTTAGGTGTTTAATAATGTCTACTTTCCAGCTTTTCATAAATCATTGATTTGGATATTGTGCTGGTAAACAGTAGATGGCAGTATTGTGATTTGATTCATTAAGATTTTGCTTTGAAAAATTGGAAAATTCCCTTCTCTCTGATAACAGAAGACTGAAACTTAAATGATAGAATAATTTTAAAAATCCCCTATGACCAGGAGATGGCAGCAAAATGCTAGAGATATCCGGATTTTTGCAGTCCAAACCTGTAGTCATAATCCCCACAGCCTTTCTCTAAATACATTACTGTATGAAAGTAAGAAACTCCCATCTATAATTGGCTACCTCAAAAAGTGCTTTTCACTAATTTAAGACTATAATTTCATGCCCTGCATTTCTAGAACAATAAAGAAGACATATGAGCTTCATATTTCATCTATCCATTTATAGTATTTACTATCCACCATAATTCCAAAATCCAAATAGTAGCAAAGGGGGAAAAATCATAGTCAGAGAAAAAGCAATAGCACTTAGACTTATATACTGCTTCACAGTGCTTTAGAGCCCTCTCTAAGCAGTTTACAGAGTCAGCATATTGTCCCCAACAATCTGAATCTTCATCGACTCAGAAAGATTGAAGGCTGAGTCAACCTTGACTCAAATCCAAAATTAGTATGATGAGTTGATAACTAATATAACTATCAATTAGTACTACAGGGAGTCCTCAATTTACAACTGTTGAACATATTTAAAATTCAGGTGCTTGGCAACCAGCATGTATTTATAATATTTGCAGCATCTTGGGGTTATGTGATGCCATTTATGAGTTTCCCAAATGGCTTCTAACAAGTAAAGTAAGTGGAAGTTGGGTTCGCTTACTGATCCACATAACAATTGCTGCAATTCACTTAACACCATAGCAAAGGTCATAAAATCAGGCATGACTCGTTTAACAAGAGCCTGGCTTAGTAATCCAATTCCGGCCTTAGTTATGGTTGTAAATTGAGAACTACCTATATCACATTAGCCCTCATTCATCTTTTTTCAGGGATAAATATATTGCATTTTTATCTGATCATCCAGATTGTATTTTTGGTGCGAGGGAATGTTTTTCTAATGAGTTTCCAGAATTATAATCATGTTAATTTTGATTTTAATCAGATTTTAAACTGCATTTTTAAAAAAGATTTTTTTAAAAAAAAGAGTTGAAAAACAGAGCTATTAAAGATGAATGAATGGTTCAGTACCATTAAATGAAGATCTCTTCAAGTACAATTACTGAGAATAGCATTTTGAATTTTTGGAAATTGCATCAAACCAATTAAGCAACATGAGAAAACACTTCCTGATCATAACCTGATTAGGTTTTACAGGTTAAATATTACAAAAACTGCATTGCAAAATTAAAAAGAAGTGGAGACTTCTGAAACAAAGATCTACAGTATAGTATGATAACCTGCTGATCATATTTAAGGTGAAGATTTTGGAGGATTGAAGGCATATTATCTACATGTTATAAAACTGGGCTTTTTGAAGGTACTTTCTTAAATTACTCAATCAAGATGATAACCTAAAGGACAGAAAGAGATCTATATGTATCCAAGTACCTAAAGTTTCTATTTGCAGGAGTATTGATCATAAATTTCTGTTAACTAAGGTGAATAATCTTGCAATGTCTCTCTTGCTTGTACACTCTTTTCTCAGGTCAAGAGACATGTTAAACAAGAGTTTAAGGCAAGATGGTGTTTCTTATAGTCAGATGCTTAGCCTTCCAAGGGCCCAAACCCTCATCCTCATATGTCATTAAAATATTCCTTCCTTGTTTATGATCAAAAGCCATTAACAGAGACTTCTTAAAGAGGACAAACAGTGGAGGAAGTTCAACCATTTTATTTTTATTTATTTTTATTCAATCATTGCAATACTACTGGGCAGCATTTCTGTGAGTTAAAATGCAATGTAAAAAGCTCTTTTGATCCCGCCGATGTATTCCTGATTACTTGATTTCTAACCTCAAGGAACAAAAAGAGAGAAGAAATTATACCGTGCAGGGTACAATAAAAAAATGAACTTTTGATTAAAATCACTCATCCATGGTACTCTTGACTACCAAAGTTTGGTAGCAAAAATTGCATTGTTGACTTTTGATAGGTTAAATTCTATAATGTTCACCATTAAAATGAGAGAAAAGGAAGTGACAAAAACATTTTTAAGGGTATCTGATATCCCGTGCCCAATTCAGCATTTTAACCATTATCCCTCACTGCCTTCTATAGGTGTGTGTGTTTGGGTGTGTTCTCATTTAGCAACCAGTTACAACAGTGATGCAAAAGGAACTTTGTGACCTCTTACAGAAATGACCTTTGCATTTCTGTAAAGCAACAGCAATATCAGGAATGGCACTTAGAGTTACATTTCACAGTGCTTTACAGCCCTCTCTGTTTGCAGAGTCAGCATATTGCCCCCAACAATCTAGGTCCTCATTTTATTGACCTTGGAAGGATGGAAGCTGAGCAGGTCAGAATTAAATTGCTGGCAGGCAGCAGAATTAACTTACAATATACAATGAATACAATGCATTCTAACCATGGTTCTAGAGAAAAGATAAGCTGAAATAAGATCATAAACTCAGACACAGTCATTATTTCACTTAGCAACTACCTTATTTAATGACCAATTATGTTTGCTAAATGAGGACTATTTGTATACATAGATATACACACAAGCATATCAGTGATAGCAATAGTAAATATAGCCTTGTCTTCTAATACAATATTTTCATTCCATCTTCTGGATCTCTTAGAAATATCTGACTGGTCACACTTAGAGGTGAAATAAATCTTTTTTTTAAATGTTGCTAAATCTTATGTAGCATTCTTTTTCTATTTCTGTTTCGGGAATTCTAGCTTTTTCCTTTCACATGCAAAATTATTGAAAGCTATCAGGTCCAAAAGCTTGCCATCCTTGTGTTAGACTGATGCCAATAGAAATATAAGTAGTCCTCATTTAACAACTGTAATTAGACTGGTAAAGTGGTCTTTAAGTGAAATATTATGTGACCATGCCAACCCATGAGGGCACAGTTGCACTTGAGTCCATTAAGCGAATCACCCAATGGTTAAGTGAGACTGCAACTTGCAACCTTCTGTTGTGTTCCCCATTGATTGCTTGGTGGAAGCCAGCAGGGAGCACTGCAAATAGTGATCACATGATTGTAGGGACATTGCAATGGTCATAAGTGCAAGAATTGAGTCACTTTTTTTCAGTCCCACCATAACTTTATGCAATCGCTAAACAAATTGTTGTTATGAGCCACCTCTATTATATATATAGGTAAAAGTTCCCCTCACACATACTAGTTGTTTCCAGCTCTAAGGGGCAGTGCTCATCTCTGTTTCAAAGCTGAAGAGCCAGCGCTGTCCAAAGACTTCTCCGTGATCATGTGACCGGCATGACTAAATGCCAAAAGTACACAGAACACTGTTACCTTCCCACCAAAATGGTCCCTATTTTTCTATTTGCATTTTTACATTTTTTCGAACTGCTAGGTTGTCAGAAACTGGGACAAGTAACGGGAGCCCACTCCATTACGCAGTGCTAGGGATTCAAACTGCCAAACTGGCCTTTCTGATCAACAAACTCAGCGTTTTAGCCACTGAGCCATCGCGTCCCATGATACACCGTTTGTTAAAGAATGATTATGGTTATATTTTGGTGACTTGAACCTTGAGCTTGTTTGGAGATTCTAGCAGGGAGTGCATCAATAATATAACCTTAATGGAAGATCTGAGATGGATGTCCTCTTCCACTGAGTGTGCATCTTTGAAACACATGGAGCAGTGAGATAGGATGGGGATACCCCTGTAGCCAACCAGATCTGCCAAATCTACACTAGAGATCAATGAGATGACATGACAACTAAATCACTTGCCTCTCTTTCAGCCACTATTTTGTATATCATAGGCAGTCTGTGAAGAACCGTGCAATTTCTAAACTTTACAATAAAGTGACCAATAAAGTTGATGTGACATGTTCAAGCGTTTTCTTTTCTGATGTGATTCCACCTTCTGATTTAGGACAATTAGCAGATTGGAACAGTGTGTGACTATTTGGGCATGTACCAGTGCAGAAATGTAGCATTTAAATAAATACCTGAAAGGATTGTACTTTCCCTAATACTTTAGATTAAGCTGCATTAAATTGCAGTTGGAGATTAGGAAAATAGCAAAAGGGGAATAGGGTAGCTGTGGTGGTATCTCAACCCCTGTAACATTCTCTCTTGATATTAAATTTCAAATGAGATTTTTCAACAATTATACAGCTAATAAGAAGTCCTTAGTGTTTTCTGATGCTTGTTTTCTTGCAGGTGTTTCATTACCCAAACTAGTAACATCATTAGTGCTAGTTTCACTCGTGCTGATGGTGTTACCTAGTTTGGGTAATATGTAAAACATCTGCAAGTAAACAAGCAAGCACCAAAGTTCCCACATTTGAACCCTAAGCTACTTATTGGGTAACTTCTTGCTCATAATATTGTATTCTGTTGAACTGATTCTGGAATATTTATTAAAGCAAGCTTGAGATGTTAATTTCAGAAGCTATGAAGATGGAAATTATGACGTAAAGCATTTTACTTGTATTCACGACAATCATTTTAAAACAATCTTCAACTGCCCTAAGTCTGGACATGCTAAATACCATGGTTACTTTCATATCAGAGCTGTGATCACACACCCATTAAAACCTGTGGAATATTTGCAATAAACAGATTTCTTATTGCAAAGGAAAACTACACAAATATTAACTGTGGATGTGTAACTTTGTTAACCCCAAGGATTTTAGGTGAATGAGAACAGATTGCATTTTAGGTCATATTTATGCAAAACTATTGAATATTCAAAAGATTCACAAACTTTTAAACACCACATCATACTCATTCCTTTTCTCTTTTGTCTCCACCCACCAAAAGATCTTGGGAAGGGCTGCTGGAAATTAAGGGAAAGCAACAAAGGTTAAAAAAATAGTCTTTTTTCTCATATTTACTGGGAAAAAATGAAAAGTAACTATGTCCCAGTTTCCCAGTTATTTGACTGGCTGATCAACTGATGAACAAAGGAAGAATATTGCATAAATAGCAATAAGAAATGAAACAGTTTATTTAAATTAGCTATTTAGGTAATGCTCAGTTAATGACCACTGTTCAGGAACTATGTGAAGTTACAATAATGCTAATCAAGTGGTACTTATGAGTGTTCCTGAAAGATCTGGGCATATCAGCACCCCCACAGTCATGTGGTTATGATCTGGGTCCTTAGCAATCACCTCTCATTTACGATGGTTGCAATAATCCAGAGTCGTGGAATTGCAATTTGTAATCTTCCTTGCTGGCTTGCTGCATGGAAAGTCAACAGGAAAACGGGAAGAAAAGGTTACAAGTCTCTCCAGTAAGTCATTCCCTCTACTTTCCCACGTCCCCTCCTGCCCTCTGTCTGGAGGACTCACTACTTGCCAGACCACACTCGCACTGCAGCAATGATGAAATGTGCACCTGGAGAATCAGTAGATAAAAGAGTTTTGGCAACACAGAGCTTTCCCAGAGAGATTAAGATACTGGGTAATGCTAAGAATCTCTCAATAAATATCCAGTATGTTAGAAAGTTATAGCTTTAGTTTGGGAAGATTCTGTCCATTAGGTTTAGTTAGTCCATTAGGTCCATGATAGCTTTAGTTTGGCAAGATTATTTGCCAAACTAAAGATCATATTATTTAGTGATGGAAATTCCAGGAGCAACTGTTATTGTAACTTAAGGTCCATTAAAACTATTAAGCTCAATATTTTATTCCTTCTGAATGTTACTAGTTTTCCTGGTTCTTTGACACCTCTAATGGATCACTTTAGAGTCTGGTCTCATATTTTCATTAATTTACTTCTACTTTTGAACCAAAATTGTTTCAGGTATACTATTCTAGCTCTAGCAAATGGAATTTCTATTATAGTTTTTAAATACAAAGTGTATACTTATTGTCTTAAAGCCAGGCTATTTCACTAGGTTACCTTTGTCTCATTGTGCAAATAAGAACTTCTGCATAGTATTAAAATGTTTACCAAATCAGTGTTGCTTTTATATATTTCAAACAACTACCAGTGCTATTTCACAGTTTAATTGGAACATTTTTTTATTTATTAAGCATAGTATTATAGGTTACATCATATTATAGGTTACATCATATTATTTAACTCTTCCAATACAACAAATGTCCAACAACAAATGTCCAGGTATGAGAAATATAATTTAGTTATGAGTAAACAATATAATAAAATATGATTATAAGTGAAATAACTGGAGCAGTGGTTATAAAACAGCAATTCATACTCTTAACAGTTAAAACAAACAATATGCATAACAAGAACTATATATCAAAAGTCCTGAATTAAGTATATTCTCACAATCCAATAAATCAGCCAACATAACAAATCCAAGCCTTTTGTATAAATTTAATATTGGAAGATCCTGACACATATACATATGTTTGAGGGTTGTGGGAATGAACTGAATAACATTTAGAAGATGGATATCAGCAAATTAATTTTAAAGCATTTAGAATGTTATCTAGTTATTAAAAACAAATTAGCTGTTTATAAGTATCATTCTTGGAATAATTTCAGTAGCAAAATTTGGCTTTTCTTTTCTTCCAACAGTATAATTATGGCTATTAAATAGCCATACTATGGCTATTTATACTAACCATATTAAACCATACTAAAGGTTCCATACAGTTTTCATGACGACTGGAGGTATTGTTGACTAATGTTCACAATTAATATAAAATATCAATAATTTATACATCTAATGATTAGGCAGTGAATTTACATTTCTTGACTTCTTCGTGCAAAACTTTATCACTAAATAAGATAATTCAAGCAAATTTAAAAACATACAAATGCCTGAAACTGCAAGCATGAAAACAGTAAATACAGTTTTTTCAGTGGGTCGGGAAATAAAACAGTCAACTGTATTTGGGCAAGGAAGCTCAGTACATTTCACTAAACGAGGCATTTGGTATCCTCTGTACATGTAGTAAAATATATATATGAAAGCTACTTCAAAGATAATTCGGAAAAAAATGCTACTAGTGTATGTCCACCACAGGGGACCTTCAATATGAAACCTTTGCGTTTTGAGATCTTCAATGTCAATGTTCTTGTGTCGGCATTCCTGTTTTTTCTTGTGCTTTCTGTATGCCACGTGCATGGCCACCAACAGAGCAGGAGTAGAGACAAAGATAAGTTGGAGAGCCCAAAGTCTAATGTGAGAAATTGGGAAATGCTCATCATAGCAGACATTTTTACATCCAGGTTGTTCAGTATTACAAGAGAAATCTTTCTGTTCATCCCCCCAGACCTTTTCTGCTGCAACTACCAGAATCATGACACGGAAAATAAACAGGACAGTGAGCCAGATTTTCCCAATGCTGGTGGAGTGCCTGTTTACACCTCCCAAGATGGCTTGTAGAGTTCCCCAGTTCATAACCGAGTGTGTCCTTCAGTCTATTACGACAAAAAATAAAGTGCCAATTTATAAATAGATTCATTCCACAACAAAGGTTTCCTGAGTTGAAATTTTCTATATCATTATTATTAAGCCTTTCTACTCTTAATAGGAAATATCACAGTTTGGGTTTCTTTTTCCTTTTCCTCTCAAAATAGCAATAGCAATAGCACTTAGACTTATATACCGCTTTATACAGGGATGGGATTCTACCAGTTCTGTCCAGCTCTGTAGAACCGGTAGCTCTGAAGAACAGCAGGCATAGAACCGGTTCTGTGTCTGGTGCTGTTTTGGCCCACCTGCCTACCCGGGCTCTTACCTGTCCTTTATTTGCTGCTTTTTCAACCTCAGCTGCTTTGCGCGGCACAGCTGCGGTTGAAAAAGCATGAAAAAAGTGCTTTTTCAAACACTGAACGCCCACGTGCAGCGCTGCTCAGCTGTCCGGGCAGCACAGCTGATGACATTTCACATGGCAAAGCATGCGCAAAACATAAATCACCAAACCGGTACTTACACCAGTCAGATCCCATCCCTGGCTTTACAGTGCTTTAATAGTGCTTTACAGCTGTCTCTAAACAGTTTAGAGTCAGCATATTGTCCCCAACAATTTGGGTCCTCATTTTACCCACCTCGGGAGGATGGAAGGCTGAGTCAACCTTGAGCCTGGTGGGATTTGAACTAGCCAAATTGTAGGCAGCTGGCTGCAGAAGTAGCTTGCAGTTCTGTACTCTAACCACTGCACCATAGAGGCTCATAATATTCCATAGAAGGGAAGATAGGAGAATAGAAATAGTCACACTGTATTGGTTCATATGATTTATGCAGAGGCTTACAATTTTTTTAACATAATGGGGTTCCTCCTGATGATCACTATACCTGATAACACCACACAGTATTGTATGAGCAGATAGAGAATCCCCATATACTTTCCATAGGGGGGAGAAAGTGATGTAAAACCCCATATGTGGAAGTATGATGTAATGCAACCCCTCTCTGCTATGAGAGCATAAGGGAAGATGGATTGTGCATACCATACCAATAGCACCTTCAAGAGTTTGATTCACTACACGTTTAATATTACAATAGTGATGCTACACCAGAATAGTACATATCTGCACAATGTAGGTGTCCTCCATACAAACATCTGTATTCTACCCAAACGTGCTTTTTCCAAAAGTCAATTGGACTTTATTTCTTTTTCCTTGAAGACATTTTGCTTTTCATCCAAGAAGCTTCTTCAGTTCTGACTTCTGAACTGGAAAAGCTTCTTGAATGAGAAGCGAAACATCTTCAAGGAAAAACAAATAAAATCCAATTGACTTTTGGAAACAGAACCTTTGGGACAACCATGACCTGGATGACCGAGAATCTCCACAGAATCTATATTCTACATAAGTATACATGATTTATTGCTACTGTTGAAGAGATTGTTTGAACTCTGTTAGAATATATGCAAGATATTTAGGTACATGTCACATTGTAAACACATATTTGTATGATTATGAAGCTCTAGTATGAGCTGCAAATATTCTACATATGTGACTTCAATAGAATCATTTTGACAACACAACTTCAACTATTCTGGTTCATTAATACATTCACATTAATCTACTAGTGGTTTAAAATATCATGTACATGTGCCTACAAATTTGTTGTTAGTGTTACTAAAGACTAATTTGTTTATCAATCTGTAAAACTACCAAATTCTTCTTTATTTCTTCTTCAGACCTTTTCCAGTGACCAACTTAAAAGTACTTTTAAAACTTAGAGGATAACTTCACAATACAGGGCAATCCTCAGTTAATGACTATTTCTTCAACAACCAAAGTTACGGCAGCTCTGAATAAGAAGATTTATGGCTGTCCTTGAAGTTGTGGCCTTGCAGCATCCCTGCAGTCAATGTGATCATGATTCAGGCACATCATTCTTAAAAAATGATTATGGATATGAATATGGGTAGTCCTCATTTTAAGACCACAGTTGAGTCCAAAACCTCTGTTGCCAAGTGAGAGTGTTTAGTGAATTTTGACAATTTTGCAATCTTTCTTGCCACAGGTATTAAGTGAATTACTGCAGTTGTTCAGAAAGTAACATGGTTTTTAAGTAAATCTGGCTTCCTCACTGACTTTGTTTGACAGAAGTTCACAAAAGGGGAATCACACAACCCCAGGACACTGCAACCATCATAAATATTGGGTCAATTGCCAAGCATCTGAATTTTGATCAGTGTGAAAACCTGCAATGAAACTTCAAACATTAATCCTATCTGTAACACAGCATACAATATTTTGATTGAAAACTTACCACGATTGTAAAGCTGAATACAAACCCGATCTTTTGGTTTCGATGAGGGAGAAATGGGTGTTCCTTTGCAAAGAGAAAAAGAGAGAGATCCTTTTCATCATACAATTTTGGGGCTTCCCTGAAGCACTCCGTTGTCTTCTCCTTCACCAATTATTTGATGACTCTCTTCTAGAGAAGATGACTGATGAAAGAAGGTAACATCGCCTACCTTCGTCATTCATTCTCCTGTCTGCAATCCTGTTCCCAAGGAGGGAATCCCACTGCTGTAAACTCCCCGTTTCTTTCTACAACTGGAGGCGCAGCTAAGCATCCAGGTAGCAAATCTAATTTGCTGAACCGGAATGTGGCTAGGAAAAAAAAACCAGCATTCCCCCAAATACTTGCCCTCTTCTCATCCCCTCTTTCTCCCTCTCAAACAGATTCCTCTCACTTCCACTCTATAGCACCCCACTGCTTCTCCGCAAAAAATCCACATCCCTTCAAGAAAAGGTATCCTGCTCAGCTTAGAGATGCTTCTACTTAGCTCCAACAGGTTGGATGCCCCCCTTTTCTGGCACTCTCCACATTCCAGACTCCTTTATACATTACAGGGGTCTTTAAACTTGGCAGCTTTAAGACTTGTGGACTTCAATTCCCAGAATTCCTCCCCCAGTCATGCTAGCTCAGGAATTCTGGGAGTTGAAGTCCACAGGTCTGAAACTTGTCAAGTTTGAAGAGCCTTGGATTACAGCTTTAAGACTGTGTGAATTTCAACTCCCACAATTCCCCAACCGGCCAGCCAGAATCCTGGGAAATGAAGTCCCATCAATATTAAAAGTTGCCAAAGTTGGACACCCTTGGACTAGAACTTCCCATTTTCCTTCATACACTCTGCAGGCCCTCTCCAGGTACCATCACTTTCTACTCCACCAATTCTCTCTCCCCCCCCCCGCCCCCCGCCGCTTCTCCTCACAGTTTTGAGCGGGAAACTGAACGCGGCTCCCGCGCNCCTCACTTTTGGAAGCAACCTGCAGGCGGGAACCCCAAAAGGCTTCCGGCGTCGTGTGGCGCCCGCTTCTCTTGGTCTTCTTGAGCGACCGACAGCCGGTGCGCCCGGCCGCCTCGCTGATTTGGAGGGATGTTCTTCGTGGATGGTGCGCGGCGGCTTTTCAGTTACGCCTCCAGCTTTAGCTGTTGCAAAACGAGGCGGGGAAAGCCCAGAGGCAGCCAAGAAGGACACGTTCACGTTAGCAAATTCTGCCAGTCATATCCTTGTCCGAAATTATGCAGCTCGGATTTGCATTTACCTCGCACCTTTAGGGTCAGCAACAGGACATGGTTAGAGCTTTTTGAAGGCCTATCTACTTTTATCTCCCAGTTCAAGCGGTGGAAAATCGCGCTCACTCAATCAGAAAGTACCCTCGGCTGCTGCAAAAATGAAATACAGGTAGCTCTCAACTTATGACCACAATTGGCGTGCATAAGCGCACCAACGTGCCTACCGTCCCTGTCCTATTGTTTCTTTTATTTTTCTTATATGTATCCATGTATTCATAACTATGTTTATACTTATACCTATTATCTTGTAAGCAGTTGACAAATCAAAAAAAAAATTGAACCCAATTCTGTGATTTTTGTCCCTTTTTACAACCTTTCTTGCCACAGTTGTTAAGTGGATCCCTGCAGTGATTCAATTAGTAACATGGTTGTTAAGTGAATCTGATTTCCCCATTGACTGTCTGCAAAGATGATCCACATAACCTCAGGACATTGTAAGTGTTCTAAATATGAGCCAGTTGCCAAGTGTCTGAATTTTGATCATGTGATTATGAAGATGCTGCAATGGTCATAAGTATGAAAAATGGTCATAAGTCACTTCTCCCCAGTGTTGTTGTAACTTTGAACAGTCACTAAATGAACCATTGTAAATCGAGCATGTGTTAGATAACAAATATATTCAGAGGTGGTAACAACACCTTTGAGTTAAACATAGACTTTTGGAGTTCCTTGGATACATCTAGGTTGCTTTCTTCATACCAGAACAGATGTGATTTATCATCTATGCTCAGTTACCCAGGTTATGGTGTTTTTTTCAAAAGGCAACTGGACTTTTTTTTTTCTTTGCAAATGTTTCGCTTCTCATTCAAGAAGCAAACAGTTTTCAAAGAAAAAGAATAAAGAAAGTCAGCTTACCTTTTGGTAAAAATACCTTCGGGATGACATGGTTTATCATTGCCATGAGATGTTTTTCAGCTTCCTAGACCTGTTACTTCCTATTTTTATTTATTTGTTTCTCGAGCATGTGTTAGGTAACAAATATATTCAGAGGTAGTATTCAGCAGGTTCTGACCAGTTCTGGAAAACCAGTAGCAGAAATTTTGAGTAGTTTGGAGAACTGGCAAGTGCTCCCTCTGACTGGCCCTGCCTCCATCAATTCTCTGCCTCCCAAGTCCCAGCTGACTGGCTGCGTCTTCTTTTGTTGCCCTGCACAGGAGAATGTGGAACAGGTTAGTGGGGTGGGGAGGGAATGGGATTTTGCAGTAACCTTTTCTCAGGAGTGGAGTAGAAATTGAGATTTTACAGCATCCTTTCTTTGCCCCACCCACCAAGCCACACCATGCCACCAAGCCACGCCCACAGAACTGGTAGTAAAAAGTTTTGAATCCCACTGAAATATAAGTATAAACATGATTATTATTAATACATGAAATGGATACTGAATAAAAGGGAACATTAGGACAGGGACGGTAGGCACGTTGGTGCACTTTTAGGAATGGGGTGAGGTTGACAGTAGACAGTCTAAGGTTAAAGTTTTTGGGGTTTGGGAAAGAAACCACAGAGTCAGGTAGTGTATTTCAGTCATTGACCACTCTGTTGCTGAAGTCGTGTTTCCTGCTATCAAGTTTGGTATAGGTTTTGGGATGACATGGTTTATCATTGCTGTGAGATGTTTTCCTGCTTCCCAGACCTGTTACTTCCTTCAGGGCTTCCAACCAAATACCAAACTAAAACAGGACATATCCTGCTTCACTTCCCAGCTCAAGATCTAACAGAAGCTGGAAAAGAGAAATAATTAGTTCATTTCTTGTTTGGATTTGAATTAACTGATTGGGACAGTTACAGTGCCCCAGTCAGTCCAACAATAAGGTCAGCCTGCTTGAAGAAATTATCTAGAAAACCAAGCCCATTAAAGATGGAAAGACTGAATACTTTTACGGTGTCTTTTGAATGTTAATGCTAGGAGCTGTGTACTTGAAGGCATTCTGGACTCTACCAATCTTGTTCCTTCCACAATGATCTATGTTTTCTCGTCATGCTATCCTAGCAAAAAAATTGTTATTCCTATCCTTCACTTATTGTCTCCTATGAAAAAGAAAAATGGAGAAAATATAAAGCTGGTTGCTTATACCGTATATACTCGCATATAAGCCGATCTCGCATATAAGCCGACCCTTAAAAAACTGCCCCAAAATGAGGAATTTGCAAAACTCGCATATAAGCCGACCCCTTTATTATATATCTTTCTTTTATGTGTGTTGTTTTTTGTTTCTAAAGATTATTTACATATTATGTATGTTTTAGTATCAATGTGCCAATGCACTGATGAAGGTTTCATTACTCAAAGGCATTTTTGGTATGTTATACTATATATAGTTATAATCCCGTATGTAAATATATCTTATTGTTGTTTGTTATTGTATATATGTTGTGTATTATTATCTACTGTGGTGTTTGTCGGGGTGATGTCAAAAAAGCTTGCAGAAGAGCATCATATTAGAGACATAAAGATCATTATTGTATGTGTTTCTCTTTTATTTAGTTTTTCACAAATTAAACGGTCTAGAATCGCTTCAAATTCATCCTTGCAGTATCATTCCCTTAGTCCTCAGATTCCCAAAGAGATTTTTGTTTCTCAGGTCTTGCAATTGTAGAGTTGACATAGTACTTCATCCCACATTTTCATCTGTCGATCTTCTCAATTTTCATTTAGCCACTTCGAACTCGTATCCGTTCTTTCAGTTTTCATTGGATTTTCTTGTTTTATCCTCCTGCCATACAACATCATCTTCAGTGCACATCTAATTGTTGCTGATGCCAACACATTAAATATGGTATTTCGTGGTAATATTTCTTGTGAAAATCATATTGCCGAGGCAGTCTTCACCCAAGGACACAACTGTGGGCAAGGAGCGGCGTTTGGAAGTTCCTTGGCTGGTTAGTTCAGCCCTTGGCATCTGCCCATCCATAGATCGTCCACACGGTTTCGCGGTGTCTCGAAGGGGTCTGTTCAGGGCTGACAGTTCAGGGGTTGTAGCAATCGCAAGTCCAACCTCTTCCTGGGTATGAGCTGGGGGGTGGTCCGTCTGAAGCAGGGTGTGTTGACTCCTTTAGACTCTTCTTACATTATCTGTGGATGTTCAGCGGTTTGCTGAATTGCTTGACATGTCACAACTAGCAAATGGAGTTATGTTTCTGAGGAAAGACCGTCCATATCTTGCGCTACTCACTCACCTTGATTATTTATCATTTGTATTACCGCCTTGCTCATCCATCCATCCTGTTGGGAGTGTGCTGATCGGGGATAGGAGGCACAGCCACGTGGGAAATTTGTGTCTTTTGGAGGGTTTTCAGTTCAAAAGATACCATCGGGTAGCTTCACCCCATCATGCAGTGCGCCAACTCCACCCAACTCGCTAAATCAGGTTTTGGTGCCCTGTTGTCCTATCTAAGACTGTTCTCGTCACCCTCTTGGTTCAGTTCTTTCAGTGCTTGGCATGTCAAAAGCACTAGGGTCTCGTCCATTATTGCCAATCGCTTAGAGAAATAAGGTAAAGGGAAGAAAAAAATTATCACCAGTCTTTATTGTGATATTTATCATGAAACGTTAGAAGTTCATCACCTTTCCTCAAAATTCATGAGGTCAGCTTTGGGCTATTTTGTTCTTTGTCTTAGTGATATCCCATTTCTCTTCAAAAACCTTGTACACACTGCCGGGGAACAGTGAAGTTGAGGTACCTTGGTATTTTCCAGATTTGGCCATCTGCAATGCTTTTTAAAGCGGCACAGCCAATCTAGACACACTAGCCATTCTCGCCTTGAAGCCTCTAAACCACTCAAGAATGTGCTTTTCCATCTTCAGGAGAATTGCCGCAGCTTTGGGCCCTCCTTTTGTACGTTTTGACTGGGTGCAATCCAATATACTATCCTTTCCAATTTCTAATATTCGCTCTCATCCACTCCAAAGGTTCTCTGCTGCTTCAAGGTTGCTTGTTTCCTCTGCACCTTCACATACTTTTAGTTTAAAAGAAGCAGCATAAGACATTATTTTTCTTTTAACATCAGACAATGGTATATTTTAATGAATTTTACTACGGAACTTTACTAAATGCAGAGAAACTGGACCACAAAGTTGCATGTGACGACATTGCAAACACTACAGCGGTCAGTGAATGACTAACCAATCAGAGCGTGTTATATCCGGTGGGAGAAAAACCAAAAGTGGAGGCACCCAAGTAAAAAAGAAGGTGCTGTATGTATATATCACTGTATGGTAAATCGGATCGTATTGCGTGATCTGCAGAAGTGCGTGTCATATCATCATGTACTTCTTGTCAGAAATCAGATTTATGCACGTATAAGCCGACCACCAAATTTGAAAAAAAAAAAAGCGTTCTAAAGTCGGCTTATATGCGAGTATATACGGTAAATTAAATTACATAATTCTGTCCCAGAGCACTCCAGCCACAATTTGCACACACCAACAGATGAGACGGATGAGCAGGAAAATTAAGATTAAATTTACAGAGTGGGGATGATATGTGACTCCAGGAGTGTGTGTGAGAAATTTCATTGATGGAGAGAATATTCTGCTCATTTCCTCCCTCCCCCCCAAGTATAAATATGAATAAATTTAATTTAAAAAGTGAAATACATTGAATTAGTTTCAGAAACACTGAAGTATAAATGGAGAGATTCAGTGCTGAGGATGAAAAAGGTGGTTGTAGATATTCCTCATTTTCTTTATTCATTATTAAATGTATTGACTGCCCATCTTACGCACAATATTTGGTGGTACAATATTAAAAATAATAAATTTTACAAACTTATACAACAATATGAACTAAATAGTTAGAATATAATTGAGTCTAGGTAGTAGATGATGTAAGAGTGGAAGGGATAATTATATGATGTAGCATGATTTGTATGTAAAGACCATGCAACACTGCACCAACGAATGCAAGAGAATTAAACTATGAAAAATTCCATCCGTGGTTAACGCGATGCATCCGTTCTGTACTCACTGCATGCGTGATTCATTCGTTCATATCCGTCCGCATCCATCCACTGAGATTATCATCTGCTCTGAAAACTGTTTTGAGCGCACAAAAGACTTTTTGGAGATATGCTTTCCGCCAGCGTCTCGTGTCTATTCGCGACACATATGGAGACAAAACGTTCTAAGTCTGTTGTCATTCGTTAAACTCTGCTGTATCCGCTCGGCATCCCCTGCATCGCGGCAACTTGCATCCGCTCCAGCGGAGAAACGGAAAGAGGGAGGAAGCGAAACGGACGCGGAATGTCCACACAGTGTTAGTAGCACGGCACATAGAAAGGATGTAACAGCGGATGCACCTCGCACATAAAGTATTATAAACGGAAAAATTATATACTTTTGTATATGGATGTATCTCAGATATAGGATGTCTGCAGGATGTCTAGAGACAGAAGACACGCTAGCGGAAAAACCGATATTTCCCATAAAAAGGGGAGAAATCACTGGATCTCCCACTTTCAGTCCAGCAGACGTGTGTGCAAACCTCTTCCAGCCTTGCTCTTGCTCTTCAATCATCACTCATTTGATCTCCACCATGGATCATGCACACTGCCTTTTGGTAGCTGCCATCATTCAACACCAGACCAAAGCCTCTTCAGACTTTTCACCTTTTCACGCAAGGAAAGAAACGTCAGAGCTTCTGTCCGATGATGGATCGGAGAAGAGTGGAGTATATAGATGAGCTGGATGGTGGAGCTGAGATGAAGACCCTCGGTGCATTCCCAGCACTTCATGAGGATGCCACCAGCCATGTTTGACGAAGTTATGCTGACGTACTGAGAATCCAGGTTGACGAAGCGAGACACCAACTCCGTCCCAGCCTGGACCTCTGAAGGTGTGACACTGCAACTCGCGTACTGCGCAGCATTAGCAGAAGAGTCTGGCAGTATGCACTGAGAGTGTCGCGACTACGTGAACACCATCACATTGTTGGTCCAGAGAAGTGGTGACAGGCCATCATCGAGAATACTGGGAGGAGCTCCTCCAGTGCCCACCACTGACAAGGCTGGAAGAAAGTTGCAGAAAAGTTATCGGATAGAGGTGGAACTTCCCCAACCGTTCCATAGATGGGAAGCCACATGTCCTGCCAAAGCTCAGCCAATCAGGGTCACTTATCACAACTACAAGGCTTCTTATCATCTCTCTTTGCATGAGTTGATGCTGACTACAAGTTCATTTACATCAATGCTTCAGGCACATGGGTCAGCTTCAGATGCCCAGGGTATACAACGCCAGTCACCTCAAAGGAGGGGCTGGAATGCAACCTCGATCATGACTTCCAATCAGATCCCCTGCCCAACGCACACAAGATTGCCCTACTTCATCGTGGGCGAGACGCCTTCTCCCTCAGACTACCTCATTGAAGCCTATAATTCCAGATTCCTCACCCGTGAAGAGAGGATCTTCAACGACAGGTGGTCGCAGGCAAGCGGGTGGTGGAGAATGTCCGTTTGGCGTCCTGCCAACAGGTTCCAGTAACTTCTCACCCACAATGCAGCATCACCAGAGGACTGTGAGAACATCGGAAGCTTGCTGCACATCCTGCACATCTCATGCGCACCCGCTATCCAGTGTTGCAGAAGCAGGCTTATGGACCATCAACAAGGCAATGGGACACTGGAGCCTGGAATGGAGGAAGGGCGGAAACCAGTAATCGACTGGGATGTACCAGCCCAACCAGAGCTTCACGTGGAAAAAGAGCAGCGCAACCTCTGAAACACTGGTGCAACTCCCCAGCTGGAGCAGTGGATGGCAAGAACAGGATGGTAGATGCTTAATGGATGCTTCCTTGAGCCTGTCTCATAACACTGATGAGATTGTGCCATGTATGTTGAGTGGCCCTACAATCGAAGAGGGCATTTAATTAAAGATTGTGTTTATGTTGAAATGTGTTATCAATGAATAAATTGTTATTGATAAAAAAAAAGGGCCACACGTGTGTCAGCTGGGAGGGGTGACCATACAGTCCCACTATGCTTGCACTGGAGTTTAATCCATCTCACAGCTATCCTTCCCATCCCCACAGCTATTATCCCAATCCACGCTATCCTTGCCCATCACCACAAGCATGCAAGGCTTAACCATTTTCTAAAAGTTTCCACCAAGACTTTATTAAGAAAAGAATGAACCAAGTGTGTGAAGCAAAAGATGACCTTTATCTAATAACAAACTGTCTAAAAGCAAAATGACCAAGTAAAGTGCTCAAGCAAAGATAAAGTCAACAGGTAAACAACTCAAGCTCTGGCATTCGTGTCTAGTCACTCTGAGCATGCCTAGGTCTCAGTGTTAAGAGGTCCAGGGCTGTAGAGGGGCCAGTGTGCTGGAGTGCTGGTCTGTTATGGCTGAAGCTGAAGTATTTCATTGACAGTGTAGGACATTGCAATGTATGATTTTTATATACCACAGTTAGATCAGACGAAGACGGTGTAATTGTCAAAGTTTCTAGGTCTAAGAATTTCAAGTCTGGTGGCATAAGGTATTCTGCAATGAGTAGAGCAATGAGAACTCTTCTTGTAAATATTTCTGGACTTTCTCAACTGTGCTGATATCAGATACGTAGTATTGGGTTCCAGACTGATGTGCTGTTTTCGACTGTTGGTCTACGCACAATATTTTGCTCTAGTTAGCTCTAGTGCAGTGTGAATAGTAGAGCTCTAGTATGATCTAGTTAGTATGTGGATATTACCCAGAGAAAAAGGCTACGTAAGGATTAGGTTACACACTCTTGGATGTCTTTTTTGGCGATGTAGTTACAGTGGAGCTTTAGACTTAGATCATTAGAGATGAGTTTCCAAGGTCCTTTACAGAGCTTGATCATCAACAAGATCTTGACTATTCAGCTTGTACTTTTATTTTCTGATTTTTTTTGCCAATATGTAAGACAGAGCATTTCATTTGGTTGAGATTTGAACGTTGACCATTTGTTTGACCATTCTGATACATAAGTCAAGGTTTTTTTGAAGAGGTAGCAGTTGTCTGTGGTACTGAACAGCTTACATCACGATCAGAGCGAAGAGAAAACAGTTGCTGTGTATACTGATCACAGAGGTCATTTTTGTAGAGTATGAAGAGAGTTGGTCCTAGAACACTGCCTTGGGAGACACCACTATTGACAGTACAGCAGATTTGATAGGACACTCCCAATTTTGACCATTTGTTGTCTGTTTGACAGGAATACTTCTATCCAGCTTATGCAGTTGATGCACAGATACGCATACAGATTTTAGTTTTAGGAGTAGTTTGTCATTACCACTGAATCAAAGCTTTGCAGAAGTTCTATGTAGATTGTGTCTATTGCTTTGCCCTAATCAAGTTGTGTGAGTCCATATGTTTTGCAGTGTAAGAGTTGCAATTAACAGGATTAGTTTTTTCCTGAAACCAATTGTTTCTTGGAGAGTAGGTTGTTTGTTTCTAAGTGGCAGGATAATGGATTGGTTAATCAATTGATTCCATGACTTTACGGTGACGCAGCAATAAGGAGATTAGTCTGTAATTTTCAACTAGGCTGGGTCATGCCTTCTTGAAGATGGGATGACCGTAGCTTGTGACCATAGGTTAGGCAGGAGCTGGTCCTGAAAGATTTTTCAAAGATTATGCTTAGAGGTTTGGCTATGGCAGTGGATAGGTTTTTTAAGAAGTAGGCACATATTCCGTCTGGTCCAATAGATAGAGATGGTTTTAGATTGCATAGTGCTTTTTCAACATTGTCTTCTGTAAAATCGATATTTATTAGATCATTGTAGTTTCTCTGTGGTTCGACTGGGCGTGTCCATTGCGTTTACAAATACTGAGCCAAAGAAGTTGTTAAAGATGTTGGCTTTAATCGTGTCATCATTGCAGTCTTTACCATTAGGTCCCTCTCGGGTGGGATGGACCTTGAGTCTTTTAGTTTGTTGTTTACAAAATTGTAAAAAGTGCGGGTGGAATTGGTGCATAGAAGTTCTTCAGGATTAGTGCACTTAATAAAATAAACACATATGGGAATTATGGAATTCTGTAGAAATTCTGTGTTGAAATTATAAATTGTAATTTGTATACAGCTGCCTTATTTTAGCCTATTTGGTTAAAGAGATAGATCTGCTACGTTATATCATGTCCTCTATGACTTAGACAATTGCATGTGAAAATCAATAAATATTTTTCAAATCTTGGTTCCTCTTGAACTCAATGACTTCTTCATTTCATTTTGCATAATACTTGGCATCGGATTATAGTTCTGATTCATTAAAATCCTGAAGAAGTTATGGCTTAATACTATGCTTTGTTGAAGGATTCCACTGAGTCCATTGTCTCTGTCGTTAGCACAGAGTATTCTGGTATTGCTTCATTATGAAAATGTCTCCTAACATATTAGTTCAGTTTTAATACGTAGCTGATCTATCTGTCTAGCTCTGGATTGTGCTAGATTCAGGATATGTTTTAATGCTTGATAATATCTTTTTGGAGTTGCTAGAAGTGTATAGTTGCAATAATAAATGTATTAAAATAAGGGAAAATACTTTTGTTGACTTAAACCAGTCAGTATATATCTCTTACAGTCAAAGAAAATTATTCCTATTATTCCTAGCCTTGGTTAGTCATGTTCATCATTTTTAAAATCTATCATAGAAAGGAACTTACTTAATTGTTTTTTAAATTTGTTCTGCTATTACAAGTAAAAATAAATTCACTGATTAGGGCACCTTAATGTATCAGTAATTTTATGAATAATAGTTGAGTTATGCATTGCAGAAAACTATTACAATTTGTTCAGTTGTGCTTCAGCATGAGATTTATTAACCTAATTGGTTATGGTTTGCAAAGCATAGTTTATGGCATAATATGATGCTTGAAGCTAACCACTCTCAGATTCAGTAAATCATAGGTAAAACAACCATAATGTATCTATGCTAATGTATGTATCCAATCTTTGGTGATCACATAATACTTGAAAGGGACAATATGAGAACTCCCAACAGAGTAACACTTAAATAGCTGTGCTGTTGATAATTGATGGCTATGTGGAAACTATAAACATGGCTTGTCTTATATTTCATTTCCCCATATCTTATAATTGCACAAATTCCAAAAGTTTTGCTGCATTTCAAATGACTTTTAGCAGTGAACGCTATCAGCTCACAGTCTCTGCAGATGGGATCTGGTTGTGAATCACTGCCTACTATGAACGAGATAACTATAACAAAAATACATGCTCCAAAAGGATAAATTCCACACTTATTATGTATCAGAATATAAATATGATGTGAAGTTTCCTCACACGTCATATATGATGTTCATCTGGTTAGAGACTCCTGAGTGATGCAGTGTTCTTTCATATTCTATATTTAAAAATCCAATCTATATAAAATTAATATTGAATTTTCCAAGCAGCAAAAAAAAACCCTTGTCATGTTTATCATCTTACCATATAGCTGTTAAAATAATAACATTTTGAAAAAATCTTTTTTTAGGGTGGGGAGGTTATTATTTTTACTCTTTCTATATTGGGTTTTTATTTTTTTTGTAAGCTGCTTAGAGTCATTGAAAGGGATGGACAACCATATAAATTCTATAAATTAATTAATTTTTTAAAATGGCAACCATAAATCAGCATGACAAACATGGTTGATATGGATGTGGTTTGTTGCATGTTTAAAATAATATCAACCAAAAATCTATGCCTATCACTTACAATATTCTTTTGAGGCCAGCCTTTCTTAGCTAGTGCTTTCCAGATATGCAATGTCCCCATACTCTCCAATTTTATCTGTTGGGTAGACCTGACCTAGAAAAATGAATTTAGCAATTTCATTTCCTCCCTAATCATATTTTTAAAAACTGAAGACATTTATTTCTCAGTTATGAAGGCATATATGCATCTCATTATGTTGTCTTGCTCTAATTGCATCTAAATCAAATTAAAACTTCTTATTTAAGTTAATGTATGTAAGTAGAATACGACAGTTAAAGTAGCCTGCTGGTTGGTTTGCTCATATGGAGTATGTATGTTTAAAATTTAGGGCAACGCAGTGGCTCAATGGTTAAAATGCTTGGCTTATCAGTTGGAAAGACCAGGAGACCAGGTTCAAGACCTGAATGGCACATGATGGAATGAGTTCCCTTCCTCGCCTCAGCTCCTGCCAACCTGGAAGTTCAAAAGTATAGAAATGCAAATAGATAAATAGGTTTCACTTCGGTGGGAAGGTAACAGTATTCCATGCTGTCATGCTGGCCACATGACTGCCGAAATGTCTTCAGACAGCACTTGTTCAATGGTCTTGAAATGGAGACGAGAACTTCCCCCTATAGTTGGCAACAACTAGCAGAGTAAAATCCGCAAGGGCTCCTTTACCATTTATATTTATATTTTACCTTAGCAGTTGACTACAATATATTAGTAATACGGCTATTCTATATATTTGGTTATTAGATAAGATTTATACCTGTTTTTACTATAGTCATTAAATGTTTATTCCACATTTCCTCCAAGGAGCTCAAGGCAGCTTATAGTACTTCTTTTTGCCTCATCTAAATTCAAAATAGTGCTGTGAGTAAAGACCATTCAAGGTTGCCTCACTGTGTTCTACAGAAAGAATAGACGATATATAATAAGTGGAAAAATAATTTTGTAGCAAACCATTTGATGAATCTTCATTAATAAGTTGTTGTTGTCTTCAAACTCTTCATATGGTCATTATTTCATCAAGATTGTCCAATAACTGCTTTTCCAGGCTCTAATAAGTTAAGGAAATAGCTAGATCTTCTCACCAATGCTTGTGTCATCAGTGAGAATATGTAGCTGTGTTGTCTTTTGTCAAACTGTTTTTTGATTGACCTTGATTTTACCAAGCAACAGAGTGTATTGGTTATGGGTATGGTCGAAAACTTAAGAGTTACAACCCATAAGTTTCATCTAAAACCAGGCTTTCATATTTTGATTTGAAGGTGGAGTTTGACTTAAGTACTGCTGATGGATACTATACTTAGAAATGCCAAGAAATTAACATCAGAAAGAACACTTGGGAGTATCAAACATTAAACATGATGACAGAACCCAACTCATGTTTAGGCAGAAGAATAACAGGCCGATAATTACATGGATCTGACCAAGTTCCTGAAAAAATATTTCACTTCTTAATGTAACAGAAACTTTATTTGAATTTGCTATGTGTTTAAAATATAGTCCCAAGGAACCTTCAATGGTACTTTACCATTTGAGATATTTTTGTATAATTAGAATTAAATCACAAGTTACATGATTAATAGTGTACATTCATGTCACAAATTTAATTAAATATCCAGTGAAGATGAATCCATACCACAATTTGAAAAATGGAAAAGAAAACCGTGTCATCTCTAATTAACCTTTGGCAAAAATATAAAATCCAGATGTAGCCAAGGAGATATTATTTTTCTATTAAAATTTTTAACCATGCGTAGAAAGGGATTTTATTTTCTGTTGTTCCAGAAAAGAAAAGACTCTTCACATACTGGCTACATTCATGAACCATATTAACTGTCTGTAGTGTAGTTGAGTTTTTAGCTTTTGCTTTAACCTATGATCTTAACCAAGCCACTGAGGTTAAGTCATAGTTTATGGTTCCCAGAATTTATGGACAACGTGAAGGCCATAGTGGCTTCTAGAAAACTAACTTGTTACCAAATTGTAAATGCTTATGTGACAGGAGGTAAAAATTATTAAATACAAAAAATGATGTTATCTTTCTATAATTTCAAGGTTAAATGTACATGGAATTAAAGAATGCTTCGGGGTTTTTTTGTCTTGGCTTCATTCAATAATTTTTGGAGAATGACCTTCAGCATGCCATTCAAAATTCAAACTTAGCTCTTATTTCAGAAAATTTCAAAACTCTATTAGATTGTTGTACGAACACAGGAAATTGTAACATTCAACCAAGGGTGTTTTCAGGAGTGGTTAAAAAAAATCAAGATGGCAGGTACAATTATGCAGTTGAATCCCTTTTGTGTGCATGTAATTGTACAATCATACTGATCATTTTGATTTTTTTGACCATTTGGATATCTGCATTCAGTAAACTATTATTAAATGAATTGTGATTTATCATGAAGAATGAATATCATAGAAATGAGTACCTGTTACAAGCAGCACATTATCTAATTTTTGAATAATAAAGGATTCCATTTATGTAATGTATACTTAAGCCATTGTTCAAGGTAAAGTGAGGCATGTAAATATCTATTGTTGCTGATATAACTAAAACAAATATAAATATTTAATAGAAGAAATCATTTACTTTAGAGAATTATATAAAATATTCAGTTAGGGTGATCAATTATGTCAATATTTGATAATAATTTAGCTGTTTGATATATTGTTGGTAAACCTACATGCTGCAGGCTGGAAAAAATATTAGAGTTTTCTGCACCTTTCTGTGCCTTATGCCCTGGAAGGAGGGATATTTGCTTTTCTATCTTAGAAAGTCAATGAAAGCCAGGATGATGGCTTTTGCAACAGAAGGGCTGGACTTTGGGGCCATGAGGTTGAGACATATTTCACATGTCTTAACCTAGACACATCTAAACCTAGATACATTTGACATCAGAGATAACAACATTAAAAAGGCTGAGGGAAGATTTCAGTTCTTCAGGACATATTCAGTTCTTACTGTTCCAAACTTCTCTTTTTGTTTTCCACCCATTCCCCTCAGAGCAATGTCACAAATTCCAGTTTATTAACTATGTGACCTGATGTCAGTTGTGATTCAGAAAAACTTGGCACTACAATAAACCTGGTAGCATTTAAAGTGTCACAATATAGTTTCTAGTGTTAATACCTGATTTAAAAAGTAAGCAGACATGTTGAAAGCACAGTAATTAAAAGTTTCATTGCTGTGATGCAATAAATCATTTAGATTTTGCACCCTGTCTTGTAGATGTAATTGGCAGCTCAAATCTTACTGATTGCCAATATTAAAAAAAAAAAGTGCATGGGTTATGGCAGCTGATGTGAAATTCTTTTATGAACTGGGAAGAAACTTCCTTCTAACTCCACCTCACATATGGAGAAAAGTCATGACTAATTAACACAGTAAATCTCTGATTCATATCTTATAGAAAAGGTTCTTAAGGATGATGCAAGAAAAGGGAGGAAAGATATATTCTTCAAACAGTTTTTTCAGGCCACAATACAACTGTACTATCTATCATCTAGATCAGGGGTGTCAAACTCACAGCCCACAGGCCAGATGTGTCATGTACTGGTCCCGCCTGGCTTACCAAAAGGGAAAAAAGTCCTGATATGTCACATGATGCTTCTGTGATGATGCAAGTTTGACACCCCCAAATTAGATCTCAATTTCGGCAACTATATGGGCTTCAACTCCCAGAATTCCCCAGCCAGCATGTTAGAGTTGAAATCCACACATCTTAAAGTTACCGAGATTGTCATCAAAAGCATGATTGTTATTCCAATTCATAAAATCCAAGATCAACTCCATAAATCCCTTTCGCTGTTGCAAAAAAGTGCTAAAATGCAAGCTTAGATTATACTTCACTTCATTGGTACCCTAAAAATATATCTGCCATAAGCATATCTAGAAAGCTTTAAGAAAAGCAACCAAGGAATGTGATTTAACATTTCTTCAACTTATCTTCCTGACAGCTCCTTTTTCTGTTTCTCCAATGGAATTAGATTTCCGATCACACTATAAAAAAAGGAAAGATTGTAGTTTTAAAAGGAATTATGGTATTTTTTAATCTGCAGATTTATTTCTGCAGATTATATGCTCAACCTGCTTTAATAACTGAGTAAGGGTGTTTTGTAGTCCAATAGCTTTCCAAAATGTTATTAGTTTCTCCATTGCCCTATCCTCTGCTCCCCATTATTCACTTAATACAGGGGTCTGCAACCTGTGGCTCTGGAACCACATGTGGCTCTTTCGGCCCTCTGCTGCGCCTCCCTGTCGGCTGATCCCACCACTGTCTGGCCCCACCCTTCCGTTCCCCGTCACTCCTTGCATGGCCTAAGAAGGTAAGGGTGATGGCAGGGGACTCGCTCCACATTCCAGAGCAGGAGGTGACTGGGTGGGCGTGGGTAGCGTAGAGTTGGCCACGCCCACCCAGTCACACTGGTTGTTAAATTATTGGTTCCTGGGGTTTTCTTTTTTGTGGGAAATGGGTCCAAATGGCTCTTTGAGCGTTTAAGACCCCTGACTTAGTAGAACATTGATTGTCTTATTTCTTAGTCCCCATCCTGTTCTCTTTTTTCAGCTTTCTTTAAAACCATTCATCAACTGGCTTTCATCTAATTGGTGACAAACCCTAACAGATTTTGGATACCTTGAGGTTTCTCTTAAACAGAGTGAGACTACTGATGCCAGTGGAGAGAGATATGGATAGCCTCAGCCAATCTCACAAGTGAAGGAAGCATTGTGAGGGTAATGGCAGAAAAAAAGACTTCAACGGTTTCATTTTTGTTGTGGTTCAGTGCTTTTTTGAAAACCCATAAGTAGGACTCCTTCCAGGCAATTACTTTATTTTCATTTTACGAGAGATGCCAGGGCCTGGAGCAAGGATCTTCTGTATGCAGAATGATAGGGAGATTTTAAAGATGTTTAAACATGAAAAAACATTGAAGTCGCCTTGTTTGAACTCTTAAGCTTGTTCAGCAGGAGATACATTTGTGAGTATATGACTACCATAACTAAGCTGCAAATCTTCTACTGTCTGAGGCACCTTATGGGCTGTTACCTCCGCCACATGCAGGCTAAATTCTTGCCTCTCTTGGCTTCTTCCTATAATCCAGGGGACTATAGGAAGAGATGTTGCCTGTGGCCTTACCGAAGGCAATTATGCAAGCCCTCTTTAGGAAATCCTTCGTAGCTCCAGAGATATCAGACAATCGCACCCAGTCTCCCATCTCCTTTCAGGCAAGATTTAGAAAGCAATAGTAGAGGACCAAACTTCATCATAGAGGGAACAGATTATCTGGCCCATTTTAGTTAGGATTCAGACCTGGGTATTAGATAGACATAATATTGGTTACTCTGTTGGGTAATTTTTGTGGACACCTGGACCAGGGGTTGTTTTTGTCTTTGAGCTGTTAAATGGTATCCTTCTGGACTGTCTTCAGGGATTGGGCATTGGGAGCTCTGTGCTTCAATAGTTCTGTTCCCTTGCTCAGCAGATGGGTCCAGTTGATGATGGTGAAGAAGAGCAATTAGCCTGATGGTCACTCTGTTGCAGAGAGCCATAGGATCAATACTTTCCCCTATACTGTTTAATACCTAAATGAAGCCACTGCAGATGATCATATGATGGTTCAGGGTTTGATACCATTGTTATGTTGGTGACACCCAGCTTTACAGTATTAGCCCTCTGTCAAATGCTTGTTCCTGTGCCTGGAAGCTATAAATGTCTGGAAGGACAGAATATGGAAATTTGAACCAAGCAAAATAGAATCATTGTTTGTTCACTGAAGTCCTCTGTCTGCAGTGGCTTCATTGTCTCTTGATAAGAAGACATCACCTTTGAAGGAGAAGTTCCATGACTTGGTGGGGATTGTTCTCTTGGAGCAATGGCTACGATTTGAACAATAGGAGAAGACTCTGGTTTAAGGGGCTTTACAAAATAAACAGAGTTGGGTCTTCTCGACCTGCTCAGGAAACCCTATACCATTTCAGACAAATGTTTGTCCATATCTTCTTAAAAAGAAATATTGGTGCATTCATAACTTCTGGAGGCAACTTGTTCCGCTGATTAATTGTTCTAACTGTCAGGGAATTTCTCCTTAGTTCTAGGTTGCATCCCTCCTTGTTTCCACCCATTGCTTCTTGTCCTGTCCTCAAGTGCTTTGGAGAATAAGTTGACCCCTTCTTCTTTGTGGCAACCCCTGAGATATTGCAATATTGGAACATACTATCATGTCACCTCTAATCCTTATTTTAATTAAGTTAGACATACCCAATTCCAGTAGCCATTCTGTATATGCTGTAGCCTCCAATCTCCTAATCATCTGTGTTGGTCTTCTTTGCACTCCTTTTAGAGTCTCAACATCTTTTTTACATTGCGGCAAGCGAATGCAGTATTCCAGGAGTGGGATTCAAAATTTTTAACAACCGGTTCTGTGTGCATGGTTTAGGTGGCGGGTGTGGCTTGGTGGTCATGTGACTGGGTGGACATGGCTGGGTGTGGTCATGTTATCGCATGGGTGTGGCCAACTCAATACCACTCACATCGAGGCACGCATCTCCTCGCCTGGCCTCTCGTACCTGTGGGAATGCTGCAACAATTGTAAGTGTGAAAAATGGTGAAAAGTCACTTTTTTCTGTGCCATTGTAACTTTGAATGGTCACTCCACACAAGCAAAGTACCAGAAAAGGAGGGGAAAAAAACTCCAGAGAAGTNAGTACCAGAAAAGGAGGGGAAAAAAACTCCAGAGAAGTTCCTGAGACAGGAAATCTAGTCCTGCCAAGAATGTAATTAGGGTTAACGGAGAGGCAGTTTCTGTAAGCATCACCACAATGTTTCCTTCCTGCCTTACTTACAGGATTAGGCCAGTAATTTCTTCTAACAACCGGTTCTCTGAACTGCTTAGAATATTAACAGCTGGTTCTAGCGAATAGGTGCGAACCTGTAGAATCCCACCCCTGCAGTATTCCAAGTGTGGTCTTATCAAAGCACTATAAAGTGGTATTAATACTTCATCTGATCTGGATTCTATTCCTCTATTAATGTAGCCTGGGACTGCATTGGCTTTTTTGACAGCTTCAGCACACTGCTGGTTCTCACATTTACTACTATTGAGCCAGGTACTACCTATACTATAGCTGTGCATTTGGTTTTTCTTACCTAAATGTAGAACCTTATTTTTTTCACCATTGAATTGCCGATCTTCAACTGATGAACCAGAAAAGTACTGGGAAAAGTTTGCTATATGCCCTTATCACCACGTGCTTGAATAACTCTGGCACACGCTACATTAGGCTGTCTTTAAAATTGCCAGTGATCTGGTGTACGATGGTCTATATACTCGCTAATACCCAGAGTTGGAGCACATCATATCTGTGCTATGAGCCCTGTAATGGCTACAGTAAGCTTCCAGATGCAATTTAAAGTGTTGTTTTTACCCTATAAAGTTCTCTGTGACTTGACAACTGGACACCCCCATCCCCTGAGTGACATCCATCTTATATCTGTGACTCAGGACAGTTCACACAATACAAAAAATTAACAGAAACCAAAAACACCTAGAAATAAACATCCAAAACAATAACATCAAAACAAAAACAAAAACAAATAATATGAACTTTCTGGGTGAAGCAGCTTGTCTTTCCTCACCTCTGAAAGGTTAGAGGTGCTAAGACAAGAGGTGTTTGCTTCTTGGTGGCAACATTCAGCATTTTAGAACAGCTTTCAGATTAGATGTACTCACTAACTTCTTTTCAGAAACAGCTATTTTGCATTTTATTTATTGTTATTTTACTGGTTTTCTATTATATTTTAATTTTAAAAAAATTAATACTGATATTTTAATTGTAGAGCAGAGATAGTATTCAGCAGGTTCTGATCAGTTCTGGAGAACCGGTAGTGGAAATTTTGAGTAGTTCAGAGAACTGGCAAATATCACCTCTGACTGGAAATTTTACAGTATCCTTCCCCCTGCCATGCCTACCAAACCACGCCCATAGAACCAGTAGTAAAAAAAATTGAATCCTACCACTGTTTTAAAAGTGTATGCTTGTGAATCATTCAATGTCCCAAATTGGACTCTAGTAGGTTATAAATATAAATAATCGTAACACTTGGCAACAAAGAGTTTTATTTAACATGCAGCTTTTGCTGTCATTTCATCATCTGGATTCTTGCAGGCTAAGTATAATTATCCAGTGTGGGTGTTCTATTGTCTAGGCCAGAGGTATCAAACTGGATTTCTTTGAGGACCGGATCAGCATTGTAGTTCTCCTCCATGGGCGGGTCAGAGAGGGTGCGGGGGGGGGGAGAGATGGGACAGACACCTCCTGTAGCACCCTGTTGGCCAAAATGGGGCATGAGGGGGCCACAAGCAGCTCCCCCACACCCCATTTTGGCCAGCAAAGTGCTGCAGGAAGCCATCCAGCCTGAAAATGGGGTGCAGAGGGCTGTGTACAGCTTCCCATGCCCTGTTTTGGCTGCCAGAGGCACCGCAGGGCAGTCCTTTGCTATTTCCAGGCCAGCCCTGTGGGCCAGATTTAAGCATTTGGGAGGCTGGCCCTGGCCCACGGGCCTTGAGTTTGACATCCCTGGTCTAGGCAGTGGAAGAGAGAAATGGATATTCAAGAAAATAGGCTTGGGAATAAAGCAGGACATGTCTTTCATTCAGAAAAAAACAGAACAGAGATGAGAACAGAATAACGGGAAAACAAGGAGTCCCTTCTTGCTATATCTACTTATTGGAGCCAATAGTGTAAAGAGTGAAAATCATTATTGAAGCTTTTGAAGCTGTAGGAATGTGAATAAAGTACCTCTGAACCATTAAAACCAACCCTCCTTTTTCCATTTGTGCTTCTTTAGAAGTTGCTCTTGGTCATCTCTCTGTATGCTTAGGGTGTGTCAAATTTTTCAACTTTCAATTTCCAAACATTAGGGGTGCTCAAAAGTTGTGACATGCCTTAGGCATCGCAAAGATATTTTGATTACTTTAATATAAATTAGATGTGCTTCGTAAATAACCACATAAATATATTTTTTTTAACATTTTGTTTGTTTCATTGTGCAAACATGCCACTTCCTTTGGTGAAGTACTTCTTTCAAAGGATTACCCATCCCTAATTATCTTTCATTCAGCTATTGCTATTGTTTTGGTTATGTTCACTTCTCTTTACTTTTGTAGTAACGATTTTCCAGAGTTCCAGAAACATGCTTGCTTATAATGGCCAGCCTGCCACTTGAACTCTATAATTTGGAGGAAAAGGCTATAGAGCCAGAAGGAAAGACAAAAGCTGTGAAGGGAACTCCAAATATTTTGGTACTAAAAACAGTCTGCCCGGTATGTTGTACATCAAAAATGCCCAGGAACAACGAGAGGGCGGAGCTGGCATCGTGATGATATGGCATGCGATCTTGGAGATCTGAGATCGCAGCTGATATCTTTGCCCCTGGACAGTTCTTTTGGACCTAAGCCATCCCAAAGAGACAGCAAAAGTGAAGAGCACATCCTGCTGATCCCAGGGATACCGCACAATCCCTGGTCGATCCAGGAAAAGCTCTTCTTGCCA
>BHFT01029548.1:0-31422 GCA_004320025.1 Laticauda laticaudata
TCGGAAAACACACGAGGTAGACCGGGTTCCAACACAAAAGGCTTTATTCAACAATAAGTCAGAACAGGAACGTTTGGTTGCAGCTCTCATTAAGATAATTGCATTTCTGTTTGGTAGTACTGTATGATATAATTTAGAAACCCATTTACTCAAAGTGGTTTGTTAAATATCCAGTTCCAAATGCATTTATAATTTGAAAAGTTACTTATTTTATATGACAAGTAAAATTATTGCTATGCAAACTTCATTTATATAGAAATAATGATATCTAAAGTGTAACTTCTAACAATATTTTACTTATCTTTTAAATATTAATTTTCCATATATCTGCTAATGTTATTCTTGTATAAGTTCAACAAGACTACAAATGAAGGTGACAAGGAAGAATAAGTCATATCTGGTCAAGTTCCCTAAATCTGATTTTCTCTTGGAAAAAAAACTGAACAAAACAAATAGCTAGGTCATTTACAAAGCTTATCAAATACATTCATTACTCTTAAGTGTACAAAGTTTAGGTTTTTTTAAAAAAAATCCAAGGACATGCCACAGGATCATAGGGGGTTAACATAGAACATTTGATCTTTTTTTATTCTTTCTGCTTTGTCCCTTTTTGGAGGACAAAATTTAGCTTGATACTTCTTCCCATCTTTGTTTTTGTCTCTGCTGCTGAGAATTCCTAAATCACAACATCCAGAACTTAGAATCTTCCCCAAACCATTAGGTAGGAGTGAGGAGGAAAGGAAATGAGCTTGTGAAAAATCTCAGTTTGATTTATTTTCTTTTGATCCAAGTTGGAAGGGCTGGCCATCCAATTTTCTTGAGTTTCAAATGGGATAATTTAAAGCAAAACTATGAGAGGGAATAAATGCTTTCTACCTCAGTTCTTCACTTACACAGCTTCAGGAATTTCTTATCTGTGAGTAGCTTNCAGTCACTTATAAGCAATGTGGATATATTTTATCATATACAGTATAGTACTGTTCTGTATGGAACTTGGTAGGTTCCAAGTTCCTCTTTCTGATTGGCCGAAAAGGCCACTCGCGGATTGGTTATTTAAGAATCAATCCGGGAAGCCTGCCAAACGGCGGGAACTGTCAAAAGAGTGTCATTGGCCACAAGCCGCAGGCAAGCCGCTATAAAAAGGGCTGCTGCAGTTTGGGCTACTGTTCCCTATACGTTTAAGCTTGCGAGTTTAATAAATAGTTGTTGTTTGGAACCTGGTCTCACGCGCTTCTTTCCGGATGGAACAAGTACTTTATAACGTGATAATAGCTTAATCCTTTTACAGTTAGAAGGTAGAATTTACAGTAAGAAAAGTTTTTATATCAACAATGTAAGGTCATATAAAATTATGACCTATAATTTTCTCCACCTTTGTTTGTTTCTCCTTTTTGTGTACTTTACATATCAAGATGCTTACAGTTCTGAGTAAGAGCTGGATATTACATTATATTTGCTTTCTTTTACCAGCAACCCAAGGGGATTATGCTAGATGCTTGATAAAATTTAAACCAAAACTGAATTCACCCTCCATATTTTCCAAAAAGTTTTGGATGATTCATAATTGTTGTTTGTTTAAGAAAGATATCACATTCTTATGAAAGTATTTATTAAGAGATGGTAGAACAGTAAAGTGACAAAAAATGATAAATGGAATTCAGTAAGAGAAAGAAATATATTTTCATAGTTTTATTCTTAAATTAGTCAACTAACAGTATTTATTTCCTTTTAATTTATAGCAGCCAAGAGTTTATTGAAGAAGCCTGATGGAGTAAAGGTAAGTTACAAATATAAAGGGCAGCTAATGATAGCCTCACTAATTTTCCCTATCAAATAACCTTCTAAATTCTATGCCTTTGGGCATTGATATAACTGGTGCTGTTCTTCATTACAGTTCTATATACTGTATGTATGCACATACACAAGAACATGCAAATATGTGCGCACATGCAAACCCAAATACAAGCAGAGGATGGTGTTTAAATAAATAAACCAGTGCCCTGTTGTTTATTTCAGAAAGTTAAGAATATAGTTCTCTTACTTTTCTGTTTCTTTTTAACAGAAAACTAACAGTTAATAGAATACTTTTTCAAGAGGCTTTTGGGGCAGCAAGTAATATTTACTTAGAAGTAAGTGAGGCAGGAATAATTTATAATTACTTAGTTCAAAAGCAGTGTAACACGTTTACTTGTTTAACTTTTTAATGTTGCCGAGTTGCAGATGTTTAGATTTTTCTTGTGAACTGCTTAGAGTATTTTCTTAAGAAAGGGCAATGCATAAATCAGTGTGTTAATTAAGTTACTTTCTACTCATGTTTGTGATTTATCCCTTTCTAGTCATTTTTTCATAACATCCATTTTATGATATTAGCATTGAAAAAATTATCACAAAGTTGGCCAATCATTGACCTGTATTTTACCGAAAGAAATCAGTATACCTGGGCAGAAAATACATTTTAAGATCTCAGTTACAAGTTCAGACTGAGTAAGCAAAATTAGTAAGAAATTGAAAAATTGTAGCGTTCCTATATGACCTAGAGTTTCTGGGCCTGAGATCCTAGAACAGCATACATGGAGATATTGTTCCATATATAAAGTTTTGGTATATAGAAAATTAGCTTAAGAAAAATGTGGGGGGGGAACCAAGATTATTAGCATTAAATAAAATGTTTCAGTTGTTATTTGAAGTGTAATTTCTATAGATCTTTCCATTTATTTGAATATTCTTGGAGTTAAATTTCTAGCATTTTTCTTTTCTTGAATCTGACCTTTGGAGTATATAACTCATATGTTTCCATTGAATTTGTGATATGCATACATTTATATATTTCATGAATAAGCACATTGGTAATCTAAACAAGCCACTTTGAAGCAGCCAAATTCAATATGATTTATTTCTGGACCCAACCGGTGCACTTCCCAAGATTAGCTGGACCTATTGCAGAATGGTACTGAGAATATGTTCTACTCCTCTTTCCACTAACTCCAGTGACCACGTGAGACTTCTCTGTATCCAAAGTTTATCCTTTCCAGTGAAACAAAATGGCTGTTTCTTTCCTCCTATTGGTCAGTTCAGTAGTCAGTCAGTTCATTAATCAGTTCATTAATGCCTTGCCTTGATGTATTTGTAATACTGCATGCCCAATTTTGGTATTTTATTGGTATTTCCAGGTATTCAATAGTATTTTATTGCAAATCTCTAATAGTCTTGGTTAAAATTGGTCTATTTAAACAGATGTGTTGATGATAGTTACTACCAGAAATTTGCAGCTATTATTCTTGGAGTGGGAGGTGTTGTGATGAATATTCAGAATTATTTCTCATACCCATTCTCATAGGGCACCATGAAAGAAGAATTCATTTTTCAGTGCCTATCAAAGAGGAGATTGTATTCATATGCAGAATATTTCTCCCATTTCTGCAAATTGGGCATTTTTAAAACAGGCAACCAAACTACAACAAACATGTGGTTCTCCATGCATTGATTCTTTAAATCCAACCAGTCATGTTTTCTTCTTTTCCTTTCTCTCTGACTGGTCATATCAGAAAAGGAAGTCCAGTTCGAGTGTTCAAATGATGGTGAGGATCTTTCTCTGCCAGACTTTTCATCCTATGAAATGTTCACACTTAGAAATGAAATAGATGCATTTATCATTGAGTTGGTAATGTAACATCAGAAGCTACAAGATTTTAAAATGCACACTTGTGCTTCTGTAATCACTGTGGTGTTATATCCTAAATAAATCATTTACATTTTTTTTACACACTGTACAGATATTGGCGTGAAACTGATGGAATACTGGCCATGAACCTATTCCAGTACAGTAGCATTGTTATTTGAAAGCCTTCCATATTTTTCCTATGATATTCTTGTACTTCAAGCAGGTAGATTTCTGAAAGGTAAAGAAAAAGGTGATATGTTCATTCCAGTAATCTTAGAACAGGGGTGTCAAACTTGCGTCATCACGTGACGTATCTGGACTTTTTTCCTCTTTGCCAAACTGGGCAGGGGCGAGGCACATGACACATCCGGCCCCTGGACTGTGAATTTGACATCCCTGTCTTAGAACCTGGCAGGAATTTGGAGGTGTCAATTTAAACTATCACTGGAGCCACCGCTCACTGGTGGATATTATGCAGTATTTACCAAATAGTACAGTCTGGTTTCTGTTATCACATACTTATTTTAAATAAGAATGTAAATATAAACATTGAGTAAACTTTATATTTATAAAGTAAATATAATTGAGTGTGATATATGTTGAATCAGATAATTCGATTGAGTTTATTTCTAAATATTTATTTTATCAATACAATTAATCTTTTTAATAAAAACTGTTGGAAAGATAGCTTTTATTCTTTTATAGTATTTTAATGTAGAACACTATTTGTGCTTATAACTGCAAACCTAGATTCATAGATATTTATTCATGAATACAGAGAGCAAATGGAAAACAAGTTAACATATTGTAGAGTATCATAAATAGTTAATTCAAATTTTAAAAAAAGTAAAATGACATTGATGAGTAATAAATGTTGAATCCCACTTGGCTATGCTTGTGTGTTTCCTGGGAGATTTTAATTTTTTGTAAAATTTTTAGGTAATTTAAATATTGTTATAATATTTAATATTGTGGCAAAATATAATATTTAATATTGTGGCAAAATAGATTAGAAGTGTGAATCAGTCAGTAAATGTTGATTTTCCTGCCACAATAGTTTCCTTATTTTTCTATTTCTATCATGTCTGTATTACATCTGCAAAGATGCACTCTGTCTAAATTAAGACAAAAAAAATTTTTTTTTATCCTGATTCATGGGACATCAATTTTTAGAAAAGGGGTCTACAATTCCACATTCATTTTGGAAGGTATTGGTTAATATTACTTTGGAGCCATAAAATTTTGAATTAGCTTCTAAAAACTTTTCCTAAATGTTAGTCCTTTTAAAAAGAAGTATATCAGATTATATGCACTGAAGTAATAACTACCATTAGTAGTGAAAATGATGCTTTCATAGTAATTTCTGAATTGTTCGTATATAATTATAAAACGACTATCCGGATAGAGCCTGAAACTGCATGTACTTTTTGAAAAGTATTTATGCCACTGATGTACAGATTTACATTGTAAAGTATTTTCTCTTGGCCAGATATCCTTCTCAAGATTAAAATTGCTTGACTAATACTTAATATTTGATTCCTGCTCAGGATTTTGATAAGCCATATTTTTTTTAAATATCTGTGGATATTTTCCTCTTATTTTAACTTAATTTTGTGGTATGCCAACTTTTTTTTAGATTAACTGTATGACTTTCTTTTGTTACAAGCTTGCTTGAGATTATAAGTTATTTTTTGTGTTACACAGAAAAAAAAGCATGAAATTAGTTTTTTCACCCATCTTTTAATTCAAAATAAATTGGTAATTTAAAAAAAAATGTTTAATTGATAGGATACAGAAGTTCCTGAACAATATAGGAGTGGGACATTGTCTCTGAACATGTCTGTAGGTCATATTTGTAGATTACTTAAATTGCCGTTTACAGAGCTTGCTGTGAATTTTTCCCCTCATACTTCAAGACCCTTTTTTTTAAAAAAAAAATATTGTTTAATATTGCATTTTTGATAAAAGCACTGTGAATATTTCCCACTGTAAGCATACTGTAAAAGGTTAAAGATGAACATAGTGGACGTGTTCCCCACCATGTTGTTATATCTCAGATCTATGCAAGTTAAGCCATCACACAGTTTCATTTATTTTATCACTTCTGTGAAATGTTTTGTTTATATGGGTGATAGTCAGACCATCTTTTTGCCTTAAGCTACCCTTTGAATTTCAAATTTTTTACTATCTTCTCTGTTGTATTTAAATAACCACTTCAGATTCATCATTTCTGGAGCTTCAGCTTTTTACTCCCGTTCATGTTTCATTTGACATCTCAGTATATAGTCTGCCAAGAATAATACTTGCATTACCCAATAATAAGTCTAAATGTGATATCATTAGCTGGCCCGTATTCATTTAATGTTGGTCAAAGAACATTTGGGTGAAAAACAACAAAATTATTTTAATATAATTTATTTTCTGTGTTGCTGATTAGTTAAACCTTTTGTCTGATCAGCTCTATTACTGTGATGGTTGCTTCCATTCTCCAGTTTCTATGTTTCTCTGTGTTTATGCTTATATATGTGGGTATACAAGTGTACATATAGACACATAAACACCCATGCCTGAAAATATGTATATTCATAGTAGTTCTAAATTTTAGTTTATTTATTAAATTTCAAAAATTACATTTAACATGTGAGGTGGTTTTTTTTAAGCTGCAGATACAAAATATTTGCAATTTTTAAGGGTGCATTTGTGGTATGTGCATTTTTAGTTGTTAAAGAGTTTAAATCTAGTTCATAATATAGATTAGACTGAAAGATGAACTTGTATACAGACCAACCAGACAATTTTGGATGAACTGATCTTCCTTATATAATTAAATTAACTTTCTATGTAATTCACTTTAAATGTGCATACCAAGGAGCATAATATATATTATATATATTGTATGTCTGATTGTCCTTCGGAAGAGAAGCTAAACAGCACACATGTAAAACAGCGAAAGCTTGAAACATATACTTATATATATATATATATATATATATATATATATAAGTATATATATATATATATGTTGTGTGTGTGTGTGTGTGTGTGTTGTGTGTTGTGTGTGTGTGTGTGTGGTGTGTGTGTGTGTGGTGTTTTTTTTAGCTCTCGCGGTACTTACATTTGTTGCTGTTTAGCTCTTCGGTATTATCCCACGTCTTGTATTCTGTTAAAGTTGTAGCAATGTTTCAGCAGAATCTCATCTGCCATCATTCGGCTTCTGTATGGAAGTGTGTCTCACAGTTCTCTGTTTCAAATTTGAGGCTGTCTATTCTGATTGTTATTAACCTGGGTCTGCTGTTCATTGGACTTGAGTTGATTGATGGTGTTTCTGGTTTCTTCTGTCTCTTTTGTGGCTTTTGATTGGCTGGCAACACTCTGTTCTTGTGTTGGAGCTTTCAATGCAGCTTGGCTCCATGTGAAGGACGGCTGCTATTCATCAGCAGCTGGTTTCACCTGGGTGCCTGGTGGGGGGTGTTTGAGCTGGAGGCATCAGAGGAGTTCTGTCTGTGCTCAGGTGTTTGCCTGGCCTGTGTGTGGAGATCTTCTATTTGAGAGTGCAGGCTTCCAAATGATGACAGTCTGCTGGAATCATCTCTTATATTTCATGCTGTTCAGGTCTTTTTCAATCTCTATGGCTCTCTTGTGATTCTGTGGCTGGGTTTTCTATAGTGGCTAGGGTTTAGTGCATTGAAGTTGATGTTTGTGACCTGTGGTTTTCATGTGTTGGACTAGTGAGGAGGTGTGTTCCAGCTTTTTTTACTGCTTTTTGTGTTCATCTAGGCGGTACTTATTCTTCTATTGGTCTGTCCAATGTATGTGGCGGCATGATGAACAGGAACTTCGTATATGCCTTGGTTTTCCAGGTCAATTTGTCTTTGGGGTTTCTAAGGGATGTTGGCTATTTTTTTGTCTGTTTGAAGCGGTCTTGATGTGATGCCTGGTAGTATCTTACTGATTTTATCTGTAGTACCTCTTATGTAGGGCAAGACAGCTGTTCCATAGGTCTGTTGGTCTTCTAGTCTCTGTTATGTCTTGGTGTGTTTTTGTGGATCAAGTTTGGTGATATTTGTTTTTTTGGAAGCCATTGGCTGTCAATACTTCAGTCAGGGTGCATAGTTCAGTCTTTATATGCACCCTGTTTATATTTACTATGATATATATAGTGTATACTTTATATACACTATGCACCCTGACTGAAGTATTGACAGCCAATGGCTTCCAAAAAACAAATCACCAACCTGCCAATCAGAATAGACCGCCTCGAACCTCGATTTGAACCCAGAAAGCTGTGAGACCCACATCCATACAGAAGCCTGATGATGGCAGATGAGATTCTGCTGAAATGTTGCTACACTTTAAACGCACTACAATGACGTGGTGAATACCCGAAGAAGCTGAACAGCCACACATGTAATGTACCCGTGAAAGCTTTAAAACACACACACACACACATTATATGTGTATATATATATATATATATTATATATATATATATTTATATATATATATTATATATAATATATATTTATATATGTGTGTTTGTGTGTGTGTGTGTGTGTGTGTGGTGTGTGTGCTGTTCAGCTTCCTTCGGGTATTATCCCACGTCATTGTAGTCCTTTTAAAGTTGTAGCAACGTTTCCGCAGAATCTCATCTGCCATCATCAGGCTTCTGTATGATGATGATGCAATGAGATCTGCTGAAACGTTGCTACAACTTTAAAAGCACTACAATGACGTGGGATAATACCCAAAGGAAGCTGAACAGCGCGCACACACCACACATACCCACACACCACACACACACACACACATATTATATTATATACATATATTATATATATATATATATATTATATATATATATATATATATATATAATACATATATATTTGTTTTTTTAAGTTTTCGCAGGTACTTACATGTACGCCGTTCAGCTTTTTCGTATTTTCCCATACATGCATGCATATATATGTATATTTCCCATTGCATGTGTGTAATTATAATACATACATACATACATACATACATACATACATACATACTACTTATATATATATATATATATATATATATATTCATTCTTAGCTTTTCCGGGTACTTACATGTATGACATCAGCTTTGTGGGGTATTTATGAAACTTCATTGAAACGTCGCCTAGATACTTCTCATTTTACGTGGGAGAAACCTGAATAACCAAAGATCCACATACAAATACCCGCGAAAACCTCAGAAACAAATAATATATCAGTGTTTATGAATACTGTATGCTAATTATTGATTTACGCTTTTCATTAATTCAAATCATATTTAAAATTATATTTCAGGAAACTAATCTTTCTGACTAATTGTTTTAAGCTCAATATACGGATGTTTTCTATAGTCGTTAATAATAAATGTTTTATTGTTGATTCAAGTGATTTTCATTTGTATCTGGAAAAAAATATTATATTGTGCTGAAAATTTAACCTGAACTTCAGATAAGAACATTTTTCTTCCTTGGCAATGAGTTAACATAAATGTTTCATATTTAAGAGATATTACTTAACAACAAAATAAAATTAATGGTTTTTGAAGAAATGCCTTTCATACAAGTAACCTTATTTAAGGACATATTTAGTTAGTTATTTTATTTATTTATTAAATGTTTATACAACCCATAATACCAGGTGACTTTGGATGGCAGAGTCTGTTTAAAGGTAGATACTGAATCCATGCGATCAATAGCAAGAAAATAGTAACCTTATGCTTACAGTAGGAGACTAAGATATTTGTCAGTCTGAAACTGAACTTATACCTGATGTACTTCTTCAGCATCCAATTTTGGTCTCCATGATGCAAAAATGATGTTGACACTCTAGAAAGAATACAGAGAAGAGCAACAAAGATGATTAGCGAACTGGAGGCTAATATATCAAGAATAGTTGCTGGAAATAGGTATATCTACTTTAATGAAAAGAAGGAGTAGGGGAGAAATGATAGGGTTCCAATACCTCAGGGGCTGCCACAAAGAAGAGGGAGTCAAGCCACTCTCCAAAGCACTTGAATGATGGGCAAGAAACAATGGATGGAAACTAATCGAGAGAAACAACCGAGAACTAAGGATAAATTTCCTGACAGTTAGAACAAGTAATCAGTGGAATGATTTGCCTCCAGAAGTTGTAAATGCTCCAACACTGGAAGTTTTTAAGGTTTTAAGAACTGCTGTACACTTTCCTGCCTGAGCAGAGGATTGAACTGGAAGACTTCCAAAGTTCTTCCAACTCTGTTATTCTGTAGTAATCAACAGCAAGCCATCAATAGTTTGATCTTCAAATATTCTGGATTATAGCTCCCATATTTTTTAATAATTGGCAGTGCTAGCTAAGGTTGATGGGAGTCGGAACAAAACATCTAGAAAACATTTTGTTTGTCTTGTTCAGTAATATCTCATATAAATGTGGAAAGTGACAAGTCAGCTTTTAGTCCTATGTAAATTTGCATTAATAACATATTGCTTAATACAAAGCATTTTTAAGAAGCGACTTCGTAACACGTTTGAAATAATCTGTGAAATTTCTCATATACAGCAATGTTAAACTGGATTGAAAAGATGCTGCAGTCATTTCTTATAAATGTATTTTTGCCATTTTGATGCTGTAAATTCATCCATTTATCTTTATCATCATAGAGTGCTTATTCAATAGCATTCTGTAAAAGACAGACTCAATAACATTCTATAGAGGCAGATATATAGATATGAATATCTGAAGTGAGAGGGCTAAGGCTTGTTTTGTTTCTATTTTCTGCATATCTACAGATAAACAACAAAACCAACGTAGTAACCAGCCCCAAAGAAAATATTCCCACCCCAGCACTGGTATACCTGGCTTTATCCTTAACTTGTTTTTGAGTTCCATTTCCATCTTTTTTCCTCACTCTCTTTCATTTCTACTTTTTTTACTTGTTGTTTGCTTTTTAAAATTGTCGAGCTTTCTTCTTTTTCTCTTTCTTGGGAGCTGGTGATTGTACTTCTTAGGAGGTAGTTGGTTGTCAGAGTGTGTTTCTAATTAGCCAGTGTGCCATTGAAGGGGATGCACTTACACAGTAACATTGGTCACTGTCACAGTTGAGTTTCTTTGCATGCTGTGTAAGAAAGTGAATAGAGTGTGCTTTTGTGTTGCCTTTAGCTTCTTTGCCTGATTGCTATTTCAGTATTTACAAATTAGGTTCCAACCAAATTTCATCAATTTAACAAGAGTGTCAAAGTCACAGAGAGCTAATGAGATTATTGCTAGGCAACAACCAAGTAGACCTTATTCAGCTTTTCATTCCTTTACTTTCTCAGCAGGACTTTGCATGACTTTGCTTACTGAGATCTAGAGGCATCTAATACTGAAAGCTTGCTGTATTCCACAGTTATCTTTTATTATATAAAAATCATTGTGCCATATTAGCCTCTGCGGGTTTGAAGTTTGAAGAAATTTTGATTTTGTCAAGTTTTGTAAGACACTCCGATTTGTTTACAAGACATTCCAATATGTTTACAAGGTATTTCCCAAATGCCTTTGCACAAATTATGAAAACACTTAAATCCATCTCAGATTGAAAATGCTGAGCTCACATCTAAAGATTGTGTGTTCCTGGAAGACTTTAAATAAAATGAATTAGAGGCTGTCAGCACTTCTCATTGTTCTTTGGATTATTGCAAACGTATAAATGCAGGTCACACAGGTGCTTAGCCCATTATGGTCCCCTGTATTTTTGTAACTTTAATTGTGGTTTAATCAGTTAATTAATATGCTTTCCCTCATGGAGACTATATCAAAAAAATAGGATGGCACAAATGATTCTTATAAAGAATAGGATGGCCATACAAATGATCAGTGCATTTGCTTGGAAAATTCATTGCCTCTCTAGATCTCTAGAACTTCAAAGCCCTGTGAGTTTCCAGATCATCACTAAGATTTTTTTTTTTTTTGGCATGCTGCTATACTAGATATGGTTACCTTTCTAGCAGTTTGGCCAGTGACATCCTCTGGCGGCAGTTAATATTGCTTTAGCTCTTGTCCATATTTAGCACATTTCATCTGGTCATTTCATTCTTCCTTCTCTTACTAATGCAAAATCTATTGACCAAGAACTGTTTTTTTTCTCTATTTTACTCTCACTCAGGAGCCCCAAACTACAGTAATCCACAATCCAGATGGAAATAAGGTATTCAGAAAGTGGAAGACTGCTTCTGCTCTTTTCAAGTTCCATGTTCCATTCAGTTTTCCTAATCGCTATGTTAATACAAGTGTTAGCTAGGAAATTAATTAGGAATTCATGAAGTCTGTAGAGCCTTATGCCATTTGTAACCTGATCCTGGTGATCGCTTTTCCTCAACCACAATAGAGATCAGATAGGTTGAGAACCAAGAAATTGTAGAGTGAGCTGTTTAATTCTTCTAGTTTCTATTTCAGGTTTCTGGTTTGGAATAGGAAAAAAACCCAGTTTTCTTCAAATTCAGGGTGGTCTTTTTTCATGCAATAATTACTAAAGTTCAAGGAAGATACACACGGAGGTCTGTTTTATCTGTTTCTCAGCCTGGTCATTCAACTTTTTGCAATCAAACTAGGGATTCTTTGGCAAAGCACTGCTAATTTTAAATTCTCTGGTGAGCTACACCTTTGTATGCATTTTAGCAGATGCTGTTCTTATAAAGTTGTAATATCTCTTCCTCCATAAAAACTTGAGTACAGATGATCAATTACATTTGGTTATTTATATACTTCTTTATTGATAAAATTTATATGACTGCCCATCTCACAAGAAGTGACCAGGCAGCATACTAAACAAATCCAAAGCAATAAAACCAAAAAGTTAAAAATGCATAAAACATACTAGATTAGATCAAGCATAATCAATTACATTTGGTTATTTATATACTTCTTTATTGATAAAATTTATATGACTGCCCATCTCACAAGAAGTGACTAGGCAGCATACTAAACAAATCCAAAGCAGTCAAACCAAAAAGTTAAAAATGCATGAAACATACTAGATTAGATCAAGCAAGGGAGCCATCTCAAGATATCACCAGCCTAATCAATACCTTAAACTTTTCCAGTTATAAACAGCAATTCTGTTATTGACAGTCAAAATAAATTTATGTCCTTTATGTTCCTCTTTGCTTTCCTGAGCATTCCAATAGACCAGTGCATATAAAAGATTGATATGACCCTTGAAGAAGATGTAGATACTAACCAAAAACAATACGGTCCAGAAAAGAAGCTTTCCACTTCTAAATAGAGGAATAACTTCTCCCTTGAACTTCAGATTTCTTTTTGAAAATCAATCAGCTGCTCATACCTTCAGGGACAAAAATTTTATTGTGGGTATTATCTGTTACATTTTTGTTCTAGCGTTGAGCTTTGATGTGTAGGATTGAATTGCGTTACACCTTCATTTTCTTTCTGTATAAACTTGAAAAGGGGCTAAGTGACTGATAAATCCTGAGATAAACAACTACCATTTTAAAGAAGAAGAAACCCTGTGCTACTGTTTAATTCTACAATATGATTCCTACTTCCTAATCCAGCAATTGAAGAAAATATCTGTATATACTTTATCATCCGTATTCTTGTCTGATTTAATTTACTTGTAACTATTCTGTTGTGTTTCTGGATAGTAGTTGAGCATTAGCATTAATGCTGTAATCTTTTCTCAAGCACATGTACTAGTTTATTTTGTATAGATTTGTGACTCGTTTTCATATTTATATATGTTCAGTTTTTATGTTTGCCTTGTTATCACTTCCTCATTACATCATATTTTAGCTTTTATATTACATGTAAACAATATGAAATTTACACTGTATATTTTCATTAATATCAGGATTTTACTTGACCTACAAAGTCCATCATAACTCTTTAACATGACTACATTATTTGTTTTCCCTGTATAATTATATAAATAGTTATAAATCTGCCCCTCCTACTTCCTGTTAAACAGAAGCCAAAATGAGTTTCAATATGGAAGAAAACAAAACTTTTGTAGAAGAAATAATTGTTAAATGTGCATCATTTACCCCTCCCCCCACCAATAAAAATAAAACCCAACATGATGGGCAAATTCAGTGTTTCCATGGAGTTGGCTTCAAAGGTGATGCATGAAATTCTTCTGCATATATGTGCCTTGGTTTCATAAGCATTTCTAAGAGTGACTTTTATAACCAAGCAACTCTCTGTATATATCATTTTTCAACCAGTCAGAGCATGATGGTTTATTTTGAATGGATGGACAAATATTTGCGATGGTATGGCATTCACTGACACATTTGTTGGTGTGCATATATCTTGCTGACAATACATGTTTCATTTGAATTAGCATTACAAAAAGAAAGGACACTACCAAGATCTGTTGATATTGATTGTGAATTATGTTTATCCCAACAATAAGGCATTAAAATAAGTTAAGATTTATAAATCTCAATTGCATAATACAGTGTTGTAGTTTTCCCACATGTACATTTGGGAAATGAACAAAAGAATTGTCTCTTATTTTAACCTGGTGATTAATCTTAGTTATCTCTAGTGGTTAAACCAATAGTCATATACAAGTCTATACTTTGTGTAAACCTATATTTGATGAGCTGTTGACCCTATCCTTCAAATATAAAAATTGTGCTTCATTAAGCATATTTTAAGGGTCTTAGTATCCTATAATTCTTATTCACTTACCCTTAATTCTTAAATGAAGTTTTTATTTTTTTTCTTTTCTTTTATTTATTTCCTATTTTATTTCTTAATCTTATGTATTTTGCTGCTTTTGTTTTTTTCCCTTTTCCCAAGTTTCCATAAAAACCTTTGCAAAGTCATTTTTTAAAAAAAATATAAGGCTACACTTTTTACTATCTTTGATAGTGTCCTTTTTAACTGTGTCAACTAACTATTTTTATTATTTATAATCCATCAAACATCAGAGGTACTTGCCTTTTTGATACTAAAGTAAACGTCTAAAATCTGCTGTCTGAGAAACAAATAATTTTAAACTGGCAGAGAACAACATGTCTGAAAAGGATAGAGTGAAAATTTCACAAGAAACAAACATAAACATGGATTTTTTTTAACACATCTGTGTTATATAATTTGCCAACAACTACTTCTCCGTTCAATATATTATTTTTTAAAATGATTGCTACAAAATCAAAAGTCTCATTTATATTTCAGCCATATTTGTGCTACAACATTTTCAAGATTGAAAAATATAATATTCATAAGAATCCTTGTAAATCATCAACACCCAGATCGTACTTTGCTGTTTAAGCAAAGGATGCAAATTCTTTTAAATCATATCACAGTCATACTTTTAATAAAGCAACACTTTCTTTATGCTTTCAGAACTGGAAGCCTATTATACAACATTGTGCATTTTCCCATTATCTAGGAAAGTGGGAATGGCAGGCTAACAGCTGCTACCATATAAGAAGCACATGCTCAAAGGCCCTTGAACAGTGGGACTTCTTGATTGTAAAGTACTCTGAATCCTAGCAATAGAAAACCAGTTTGGTCTTGTAGTTAAGGCACCGGGCTAGAAAGCAGGCAACCATGAGTTCAAGACCCATCTTAGCCATGAAAGCCAGTAAGTGACTTTTGACCAGTCATTCTCTTTCAGCCCAACCTGCCTCATAGGGTTGTTGTTGTGGGGAAAATTGGAGAAGGAAGATGTGTTTTCTGCCTTGAGTTAAGTAAAAATAATAAAAAGGCAGAAAACAAGTAAATAAATGCCTTGGATGAATTGTGTCAAGGTCAAATCAATGTGAGGTTTTCTATGTCTACAACATTATTAAAATATTGTAGATCGAGCTACAATATTGGCCTATTTTTATAGGGACTATTTAGGGACCTCTTGTGTTTGCCAGTCTTAAATGGCTAGTTCTGATAGACAGTGCCCATAATTTTGCTACCATTTGCCTAAAAAGTGTCAAAAGGGCTTAAGAAAACCAAACCTGTTCATTCTTCACAGTTGTATTTCCTTTTTGTTCTTATGAAATTCAACATAGGTCAATAGGAAATGCATCTCTTTTAATGTTCTTTTCGAACTGCCTGATATTTGACTTAAGACAGAAGCCATCATTCGCTGTGTTTATTTGTCTGAGTCTTAAATTCATATGGTCTGCTTCAGAGCTTTGCATGATTTGTTTAATACCGTACATCCAAAGCAGACGTTAAGAGTGTGAGTTCATTTAATAAATTACTCTTGTACTCAACAGGAATCAACAGAGAGTTCCAACACAACCATTGAAGATGAAGATGTAAAAGGTATGATATGAAAAGATGTCATCTTTTTTATACAAATGTAACAGTTGCTCATGTTTGGTGTCATTTGTTTGAAACACTAAGTAAAAATTTTCTTTATCTCATTAGAAAAAGAATTAATGTAAAAGGAGGTGGGATGCATCAATTCATCTGTCCAAATAATGGCATTTACATCACATCCAGGAGTTTGTTGAGTTTAGAACTTTAGTAATTTATTTTCCCAACAGCTATATGTTGTTTGTGCTCTTTTAACTATTATCCACTAGCCCTGAACTTGAACATCCTATGTTAACTGGCAGGTATATTGTGGACAGGACTCCATTCCATAGTTGTGCTGCTTCCTCAGATTTCTCAGAATATATTTTTCTCTATTTCTTGGTTTCATAAGCTCTTCGGTTGCTACACTGTTAAAAAGAAATAAGATAGTTTCTGATTTAAATGGTTATTTAAATGTATATTTAAATGTATAGTATTTGTGGAAGTATTCCCATGCTGCTTAGTTTTGCCAGCTAAGTGCATCTATTTGCCTTCCAAACATTTCAGCAGAATGTTTTGTCTCTGAAAAGCTTGAATGATACGATAAAATATCATCATCATCATGTGAACTGGTTTCACTATTGGGCTGGACTTCTGCTAAATTAAAACTAAATAAATAGAATCTCTTATATACAGTATAAATTAATGCTGTATTTATGATCAAGTATATCATCTATCCACACTTTTCCATTTTACACCTTTTCAATTGAGTTAAACTAGTAGTTCTTGAACTTACCACTGGTAATTTCAAGTTCTGATGGACCTGCTTGGTGGATACTTATGACAGATTTCAAGTTCTGATGGTTTCTTCCCTCTGCCCCTGCACAATCACATGACTACAATTTGAGTGCTCACAACCAGGCTGCATTAATGGCTCTTTACAGTATCCCATGGTCATGTGGCCATATTTTATTATGGGTTTTTTTGAAAACTGACATTTATTTCTGGTTTTCAGTGAATCCACACCCATAGTGAATGATTGGTTTGCTGAATGACTGTGGCATTTACTTAACAATCTCTGCAAAAAAAAGTTGTACAATTGAGTCAGTCATATAATATATAGATATTTGAGCAAGCTGATTTATAACTACCATGGTTACAATTGTGATGTACAGGCTCTATTACATTCATAATTTGAAGACTACCTGTGGATAGATATATAACAATGGCTGCTATTCCACTCCCATTAATTCTACTTTTTGGGAGCCAGTTGTGAGGTTGGAAATTGAGGGCAAGTAACTATGAGATGGTATAATAAATGCATGCCAGTGCAAAGCACCTAGATGGTGATCACCATGGGGCACTGTGACAGTCATAAATGCAAAGATTGGGTGGAAACTGCTTTTCTTTTTTTTTCAATCATCATAACTTTGAACTTTAACTGACAAGGCAGTCAGTAAACTGAGCCAGTGAAAGCAATTAACCAGTGGAACAGCTTGCCTTCAGAAGTTGTCGGAACTTCATAATTGGAAGCTTTCAAAAAGAGACTAAACTGCCATCTGTCAGAAATGGTGTAGGATCTGCTTGGGTGAGAGGTTTGGACTAGATAACCTACAAGGTCCCTTCCAATTCTGTTAATCTGTATCTCTATCTAAACAGAGTCAGGTGCAAACCAAGAGATGAGACAGCAAGACCCAATTGAGTTTCACCCTTTATTTCATTATATCTAACAGAATCTTACCAAACTAAAGCTATAATTTTTACCTACTAGATTCAACCTGAAATATTGCAATGTATGACTATCCTGAATCTTGGGAATTGCACAGTCCCCTCCCATCCCCCTCCGGATTGCACGGTCTCATAATCTGGATCTCCTACTGGGAAAGCTTTGTGTTGCCAAAAGTTTCCCTTCTAAAATTGCAAATGCACATTCCATCATATCAAGGACTTGTATAGCTACAGATGCAGACATAGATAACAACATAGATAGAGCTATACGGAGTTTTTCCAAAAATAAAACCTATTTAAATGCTAGTGTTTGTAGCTTTCTGGGTAACCTTTAAAAGTTTTGACTGACTCCTATTATAATAGCATGCTTTCAAAATAATTCAGGTATGAATAGAAGAAACTGGCCATTTGGATATTAGCACACACCTCTCATTAGGGAACGATGAAGATCATAACTTAACTAAAATAGCCACCAATCCCTTACATTTATTCTAGAGCTATGATCTATCCTTACTTTGCCGTGTAAGTTCAAAGGCATATTTTTCATTGTAAATAAGGTTGGATGTTGTGTCATCATTCCTAATCTACTGCCTTCACTGGAAATGTTGGGATACATTCAGAGATGTAAGGCCCGGTCCCACTGCACTTACGGATGCAAAGAGGATGTAAAATGTTAAAAAAAGCTTTTGACACACTCCTATTGGAACACGCTATGCATCCATTGTTATATCACTGCACTACGTGTTTCACACATACATTCCGTCGAGCCAATCTGTCCACTGCAATTCATCCGCGCAAGAAGTGTTTTGAGTGCCACAAAACTTTTGTTGACAGGATGGAATTTCTACACGTCACAATGTTACATCCGCTGACATATACGGCAACAAATGTGCTTATGTCACTTTATCATCACATTAAACGTCCGCTGTACCCTCTGTCTGCATCTCTGCCATCCCTCAACTCAACCTCCTGTGCAGCCTGAAAACGGTAAGGAGGGAGGAAACAAAAAGGTCATACGGAACGTTACCAGCGTTAGCACGAATGAAGGATGTAAGCGTATGCATCTTGCTATATAAGTATTTCAAAATGGACAAACATTTGTATTCTGGGATGTATCTGCGTATACTAGGATGTCTGCACGTATGTCTTAGAGTATGTAGAGGCCCCATAGCGGACAAACTGAATATTTTTCTATTTAAAAAGGGGAGAAATCATCTGGATGGGCTGGGATGGTGGACCTACAAACCACTAATGTTTGCACTGGAGTATTATCTTATCCAAACTATCTTGATTTCCCACAGCATGCAAAGGCTTAACATTTTTTCAAAGTTTTCACACACTTTAGTAAGTTAAAAAAAGAAAACAGTAAACTAAGGATGCTGTTAGCAAATAATAACTTTGATTTACTGTCTTAGGTAAACTTTGATGACTTTAATTAATAAGCACAAATGAACCAAGTAATGTATTGTGTTAAGCCAAGTAAACGCTTTTATTAACTTTCTTAGGTAAGACTTTATGACTGTATAAATAAGCAAAATAACCAAGTAAAGTGTATTTAGAGCAAAGATAAACTTACAAAGGTAAACAACCTCAGTCTCTGACACATTCTAGTCACTCTGAGTCATGTCCATCGTCTCTAGCTGTTAAGCGGGCAGAGGGTGGATGTGGTGTGGCCTGAGTGTTGTCTGAGGCCAATTGGGGTGCTTGGCTCCGAGGAGTACAAAGGTGGTGGTGTGTTCAGGAAGCTACCGAGGCTGACCTCAAGTTCCTGTTGGTTGGAGGCCCTTCCATAAAGGACTTGGAGATGTCAGCCAATACTGATGACAGATTGTCCATTGACGGCTTGGATGGGGGGTGGAGGAAGGGTTGGGAGAGTGTGGTGCCTTGTCTGTCTGCAGCGAGGTGAGACTGGGTCTGTGGCGTACTGATGAACCTGGCCCTGGAACCTGGGAAGTTCTGCTGCTATGGGAGATCTGGTAGCGTGTAGCCTTGGTAGGTGAGCGGCGTTGAAGCGTGGAAGGCGTGTGACATCGCCTGGGGGAGGAAGCCAGACCTGACGGGTAGGAGCAGCATTCAACTGGGCCATTGAGAGGTTGTGCAGAAGTGTGGTGATCTTCTGCTTCAATCACCTGTTACTGGCGCCATCGGGCAGGTCCCTCAGGGTCTGGCTCACATAGGTGATGAAGATGTTTCCGCGCCGAGGACTGCTTCTGTCCACAGTGGAACCAGCTGAGAGGAAGTTCTGTGCTGCTTCTTGTGTCCCTGATCTCCAACAGCACACTAAGTGCGTTCCGTGCGCCCTCCACTCTGTGTCTCTGCCTGCATCTCTGGAGCTGGGGGGGGTTGGCCTCTGGCTGGCTTGCTGCTTCCTCCATTTGTGACAGCAGGGCCGTACATCCTCCACGGGTCCTCCAAGTCCAGCCGGACATGGAGAGTGCAACTGTCGGGGGTCTCTGCTGTGGGCCCTTCTGAAGCAACCTGCCTGGACGGGTAGCTGGCTCCTGGCTGAAGAGACTGGCGGTCTGAGGGAGACAAGAGGGCTGCTCCTCCGGATTAGGCGGATCCACCCTCAGGAAACTGCCACTTTGCCATGACGTACTTCTCCCAGTCGTGAGCTTTGACAGCGGCCTGCCCGGACTTCTCTGAGGTGTAGCTATGCCTACCAGTGTGCATGTTGCTTTCCACCATCCAAGGAGTACTATCTGCAGTGTGACCAGGCTCTCTGCCTTCGTGTCTCCAAGCTGCCATGCTTCTTTTTGGTGATCCCGTTACCAGTTGTCTGTGGCCCTTTCTCCAGAGATACCGTTCTCCCTCAGCCATTTCCAGCACCTCATCCTCATGCTCCTCTGAAAACGGGTGTATTTCTGTACTGATTTCCTCTCTCCTTCTCCTTCCCTTGCCTCTTTCCTCCCTCTGAGGGGGCTTCACCAGAGGCATCAGGGCTTCAGCATCAGCGGCCCTTCAGGGGCTTGAGCAGGCAGGCTTTGAGGGGCTTGAGGGCCTGCGGGCTGGCTCTCCAACAGCCAAGCAGCTTCAGATCAGTGCCAGGGTTAGGGTGGGACTGCTGTTTCTGGCGGTTCTTCACCTTGCCAGGGCATGGAACAAGGTTGGCACGGGCTTCCTCTTCTGCCCTGACTGAACGACCATGGTGTTCTGCAAGATTGTATCTGGCCAGCATGTCTTTCCCCTGTATGCTGACTGAGTGCGTGCTGCTGCATCCTTTTAGTCCGCCAGAGCTGATGCAATTCATACTCCCGCATGCGCACAGTGAACGCTTGCATCAATATACATACGCGTGGCATCCGCTTTGTTTCCTCTAAGGTGTCGTAGTATCCGCTCATCCGTATTGCATCCGCCCTATCCGCTATGCGTCCGCGTTCGACAAAAATTTCTCCCCTGAAACCCCCTTCGGAGTGTCATCACTTCCATACGCTTTCATCTGCTAGGCTTCTACATGAACATCCGATTTTACATCCCGCTACATCCTACCCACACTCATTTTTTTCTGTTCTGTTTTATGCAAATTTTTGCCACTTTTGGAGCGGATGACAATGGATGGAACCCCCCGAAATTTTGCTCGTTCTGCTGTGTCCTTTGTGTATACGTTTTACGTCTGAGTCGGCCAGGGGGACTGGCCTTTAATCTGCTGTGAAAATAGCACATGTGCTGAACGTTAGCCACAGGTCAAACATCAATTTGTATTTATGATGAAATTTAGATTTAGCGTACATAAAATTTTTAGAAAATTTGCCAAATTCCATGGGAGTCATTGACTCCAAGCATTTTCAATGCCATTTTTTGTAGTTAGCTCCATTTGAAGTTAATCTTAAACTATATGACTCCACTATTTTACGGAAAAGATTGATAGGAATCAGTGTGTTTTGTGCTATATAGATATACTTTACAGGGGGCTGATAGGGAGAGGATTGTAAGGGAAAGAGAATTAAGAAAGCCTTTTCATATGATAAGCAGCATCATAGACAGATTTTTTGTTTTTTTTTAATTGTAAATTTGTAAGATACTGTACTTCCAACATGATTGATTATTGTTTCAGTACAAAGATCGTTTCTTCAACAGTGACAGCAAATGTTGAAATTTAATGCTGTGTCTATCCTTGTTAAATGATATACTCATACATATTATTATCAAAATAAAATGTTAACAAAATATAAAAAAATGGAGCCTTCAGTATCTTCCTAAGTTCTACATAACAGGGGTAGCAAATTCGATTCAATGAGGGCCGCATCAGGGTTGTGTTAGACCTCGGGGGGTTGGGGTGCGGCTATGGTTCGGGGTGAGGTGTTGCCAGTTCAACATCACTCACTCGAGGCTTTGTTTTGCACTGTGACACCTCACTGCAGCCCTCTGCCAGATGAAAACAGGACCGCTCTGGCTCCCGTTTTGCTGTAAAGGTCTAAGAAGTCCATTGTGGCCAAGCAGAGCCCCAGGCGACACACAACAGCACTCCCGATCTCCAGTTTCGGCTGCAGGCACTGCAGGTCAGCCTTTTGCTGTTTCCAGGCTGTCACTAGCATGCCAAATCGGCCCATGAGCCTTTGAGTTTGACACCCCTGCTGTGTAACATAATATAAACATCCTGCATCATTATTCTTTTGGCAGTCCTGGTCTTTAGATAGTGCTGCTGCTGGTTAAATTTTTTGGAGTAGATTTCATTTTATTACGTTCAATATTATGCATTGGACTTTATCATTATAGCCAGAAAAACTATCTAGATAGTAAACATAATAGATTCATATATTTAATGGGACACAACCTAGATTATTGCAGACGATTTTGATACTTTATTCTTTTACAAGTACTTTCATGCATTTTATGAGTCTGCCTTTTCCCTTCATTACGGTAAACTTCAGCATGATGAATGAAATTCTAAATTAATTCGAGGTTCAGTTTACTGATTTATATTATTTGCAATTGTATTCAATATTATAAATCAGCACAAGCTATATTGAACCTTGTTTCCTTATGATAATATATTTCTCTTGTACAGATCAATATCATTGTTGAGAATCTAAGAATATATTTCATGCTACTGGTATGGAAATGGTGAAACTGATTGAATTGTGTCCACTCTTTTTTTTTTACACCATCTATTGATGTTGCAATATTCTGGTTCATTTGTTGTGTGTAATTGAATTATTACTTATTTTGTTTTTGTCCTCTTGTTCCTTTTATTTCCATCTATCTCTCTCCACCCCCATACAGTTCTCAAAAAGGAGAGTCACAGTTAGGTATTACAGTTTTATTCATCTTCTCCTTCTCTATATGTGGATCACTCAGCTGAAAGTAAAGGCAGTTGCCTTCCAGCGCGAGTAAAAGACATTCCGCATTGAGCGTTTTGGGGAAGAACAATGTCTGAGATGTAATGCGTAAGACCAATGAACATATTACCTGTTTCCAAAGGGTAGTATCAGTCTGATAGATCTTGTAACAGTAGCGTGTTCAACAATAAAGGGATGCTTTATAATGTCAGAGTTTGTTTGGTTTGCTTGAATCTGACCTCTCCCCTGACTGTTTCATTTTACTGATCATGTTTTATTGTCTTAAGTATCTATTCCTTATTATCAATGTCTCCTCCTTATGCGCTAAGCTTCATCCTTATTCAGCTGTTTGTGTCTTCCATCAAGTTCAGTGGCAGGATTCAAGGATTTGGCCAGATTTACAGGATATTCTTGCTTCATATGAGCATTCTTAGTCCACACTTTCTCTCCTTTGCAAAAGTGAGAGATGCAGTTCATGTACGTTACCTAATTCATGTTCCCTTGAAATTGAGAGATTGACAGTCATTTAAAATTAGTTTAAGAGTGGACTGAAATAGCATATTAATATATGTTGAAAATTGGTGCTTCTTTTTAATGGGATGATGTATTTTCTTACTCCATTGATTAAGTTTCCATCATGAAACTGAAAAAATAATTACCCCAGATTAGTTGATCATACATGATTTTGCTTTCGACAGAACAGATTAACTGAACTCGTCCTTCATGTTATCTGAACCACGGTAGCTATTTTACACACGATTACAATCTAGAGAAGTTCAAGTTTAATTCATGCATAAGAGCATAGAGGATAGTGTGTGCCAAAGACCAAAATTACTTATATAATGAAGTTATGAAAATTGTTACTTACTATCAATGAAATATAATTTTTAGGAAGGGAGCTTTCTCCTTGCAGACCTATGGTACTCTTGGCATGTATGAGCGCTATCTGCAAAATAGATTACTTTTGTGATAGAAAGAAACAAAGTGTAGGAAAATTTTTTATTATATGACACTTGAAAGTGACACTTAAATTGCTACTTGTTCAACATACTTCACCGAACAAATTGAAGGCAACTATCATCAGCGGCTGAAACAAAGCTTTGTAATTCCATTGTTCATAAATTCAGGCGCTGAGATTTGAGGCCAGTCAGTCATGCCGCTTGCACGTTCCGCGTTGTTGTCAAAGCCGCTGTGTTTCCAAAGCCAGGCTCATCCTCGGAAAACAAGTCGGTAGCTGTTGTTGCAAGATGGGCTGTTAGAGCGGATGAGGAAAATCTCCACTTGAAATATTCAGGCTTATCCGAGTGTGATTTGCTGTGTGTGATCCAGGCATTTTCAGGCAAAAACAAATTTTTGAGCTTAACTTTCTCTATGCTATGTTCTAATTGCTTTCTTAGTTTTTGCACCGTTTACAATACCTCACAGATTTATTGATGCACATGTTCCAGAAATCGGTAAGAAGCACACCTTGCCGTATCCCAAAAAACAGGACACCATATCTTCTGTAGAGACGTTTTGCAACATTTTCTTAGGTTTTTTGGTTGGAATTTGTGTACCCCCACTCCATAGATTAGCAATTGGTTCTCTCTATGTTCACATGTGTTCGACTCAAGTCTCATCTCCAGTTCGTTCGATCAAGAAATGAATTGTCATCTTTGTCGGGAGAGTATAGGAAATGTCAATGTGCAGCTGCGCTGACTCTATGTGGGTTTCTTCAGGATTTTTGCACCCATCTTGCACAAATTTGTGTAGCCTTAGCTTTATGTCACAAGTTTCATGCAAAACAACTGCATGAAAATATGTGGCAAAACTAAGACGAAAGTTCCGTTACTGTGAAAAATGCAGTTTTCACGAATCTTCGTCATCGCTTCACGAACCAGCTTCATCAGTCACAATGCTGCGATTGATCCACTCTGCTGTTCATCGTGAACGTTAGTGTCGTACTATTTTTAAACTTCAATGCCACTTGGCACCCACTCCACTTCAGTGATGATGTTGTCCCCATACAACTTCACACAGTTGCCAAAAATACAATCGGTTTATGGTTTTTGCCAACCAAGTCTTCATCACTGATTGCACCTCACACTCACGCGATTTCAATGCAGCACACATTTCAAATGTTTGCTGTGAAATAACGGGCAATGATACGAACCTCCCACTAGCACGACTAGATGCAGACCAAGCGGCGGATGCACAGACCAAAGATGGCTGTGCTAGCTCCGTTCCTTCTTGGGATGAAAACATAATCTATTTTGTGGATAGACCTCGTATATTTTTCTTCATATTTTAGGGTCGTGATGACTCTAGATGGATATGAAAAATAAGAGAGACTTTCTTTGGTGAAAATTACTAAAAGTAAAATTTTAATGACAGATGGCTTTTCTGTAAAATTGGAACATTCAGTAGTTATGCTAGAAACAGATTGTAATAATCACATTTTTAAAAACATAATTGACTATACATGAAATTATATTTAAATAAAACATGTTTTCTTTTAAATGAGAACTTGTATAAAATCCATGAACCCTCACTTTGAATATTTAGAGAAATGTTTTCCTGCCCAAATTCCATCAGAATAAACATAAACCTTGGTAGAGCACAAATATGTAACTTTTATACATTTTGGAGTAGCCTGGACAAAACATATTTTGACACACCTGATGTAAACCAATGTAAATGCAAAATAATAATATGACTACAAATGCTTTGTTTAAAAAGGAATATTATGAAATCGATGAGAGGCTTCATGTAAGTTCTCTGCACCCTGATCAATAATATTTAGGTCATTTGATAAAGTTTACCCTGTGTCTAAAAACAGTAGAGCTTGAAGACCAGAATTAAAAACTAAAAACAAAACCTTAGTAAATAGAGGGGGAATGCCACATTAGTTCCTTATGAAGCATAATAGATTTCTGTATTGAATGTTAATCTATGCTAGAAACTTCAGAAATATCCGTGGGCAGGAAAACATTAAGCATTTTAAAAGAGAAATAGTGAATTCCAGAAAGGGATTACAAAGTAATCATTAGCTTTGGGAACCAAAAGCATCTCATTCCTAAAGCATATAGAAAACATTAATATGTGACTACTTCTTATTAGCTGGATATTGCAGCCATTTTCTTTTTTAGATGGTGATGTTGATTCGGAAAACATCTGTGAAATGGATGGGGCTAATAAGGATGCTCTACCCAGCATCCATAACCAAACTTTGGACACAGAGGGAGAGTGAAACCTCCCCAAGGAAAGCAGGTCTGTGTCTTGCTTATCTAGAAATAATTGAGATGTGCCTCATTTCCCAGGTATAAGTTAAAAAAACTATTTCAGTGGGTTCAAATGTAGGATTGTTTGTTTATTAGATTTATACCCTGTCTTTCCTCCAAGAGCTCAAGGTAATATACAATCTCTCCATTTGTGCTCCACACAGAAATTAACTCTGTGAAGTGATTCAAGCTAAGACAGGTGTGTCAAATTCGTGGCCTGTGGGGCAGATGCGTCAGGTGCTGACCCACCCCCACCCCTGGCTTAGCGAAGGGGGGAAAAGTTGCAATACATCACATGATGACAGTGTGACGTTCGAGTTTGACACCCCTGAGCTAAGAGATCCAGAATAATTCAGGGAGCTTTTATGATAGGGGATACAGTGAGTAGACCTCAAATTCCAGAATCTGTTTTAAATCTTAATTGTTTGTTTAATCTTCCCATTAACTCCTTGATTTCTTTCTTCTTCTCCCCAAAAGGAAAGACTTGTACTGTATTGAGAATGCAAGAAAAGCAATGGTTGATGCTCTCCATGACTTCAAATACTTCTTGGTGTAATTAGCTGTAAGCTACAAGATTTCTAGAAAAGGATAACTCATTTCCATCTTATTTTCCACAATCTTTTTCTTAGAGTAAGGATTTCTTTGTTGGTAAAATGGAGGGAAATGGCAGAAAAGAAAGATAAGAGTGTTGAGATAATTCCCTGTTAGGAGAATGAGCGCACACAGGGAGATGTAGTGAGAGGAGTGTAGAATAACACGCACACGGGACACAGCTACGCTGTATAGTAAAATGTAGGTTTTTACTTCCAATAAAAATTTAAGCAAAGTCCAAACAAGCAGTCCAAGTCATTCACAGTTAAAGCAGTCAGTTTTCAGTCCAGGGATAATCCAAATAACAAAGTCCAATATCAAAAACAGTTCAGTAACAGACTTACATCAAATCCAAGACTAACGATAATCAGTAAACAGTCAATGCAGGAACAGCAACACTCTCCAAAAAAGGACAGAACAGCCGAGGTTTCTGGCTCCATCTTATGGCCGTTTGAGGAACCATACCTAATTACCATTTTAGCATTGCCTTAAAAAGACAGTATTAAAAATTTCTATCCTGGTTTATATATTTTCCAACCCAACTATTAGGTGACTTACATTCCTAACATAGAGTGCTATGCAGATCCCTACCATTTTCATCAAACTCACTCCTTGAAGTGAATTTATTTAATCAAGAACATGTTCTCATTTTTCTGTTTTTGAACAGCTATTGCATTAGACTTAAAGTATAAGACATAATATTACAAAAGAAGAACTGTTTAAAAATTATAGTCAGTATTAATAATAACTGGTTGATCCCAGAAGAAACCTATCCCAGAAATTCACATGTGGTTTGTTCTCACTCATAGTATCACTAATTTAAAGACAGTGATAAAAAAAATTGCCTCTGCACTGCTAGCTTGCAATATTTAGTATTCAGTGAATCTAGAATATGAGGAAGTATAAATTTTTGGCTTCCCTAAAATCTTGCTGTTGCATTTGGACAAAAGTACATGGTGCAGACTTTTTCCACTACTGTGATCCCGTATCTGTAATCAAGATTCATGCCAAATGCAGAAGTAGGATTTACATGTTCGGGAAAGGGTAATTATTTATTTACCTGTGGCCAGGTGCCAGTTATTCTAATATAACTGTTACAGTTGAAGAGATACCCATATCCATTAGTATGTTTGAATAAAAGATATACAGTAACTTTATTGGTTTTCATTTTAGGGAATGAAGTGTTTGCATTTTCACTAAGCATGCACTGAATCTCAGGAGGATCTTTGCTTCTTAGGAAATTGAAGAGAGAATCAGCTATCTTAATACTCTTGTCAGTTCATTACCGAATGAATTGCTTGAAGCTCCAGAAATGTGAAAGCCAGATTACTGTACAGAGAATTGTTCATGCTGTTTAAAAGCAACATAAAATTATTCACATGCGTTAAAAAGAGTCCCTGGCTTCTTTTTTGTAGTATGCATTGTCAGAATAATCTGTTTTTCTTGGTTAAATATTTCTTATGAGTTTTTTTCTGTATGAAATTCAAAGATTGTTTTCGAGTAATCAAATTATAGCCTTAATGCAATCAACCTTAAGTCAATATTCAACCAAATATGTGCTATGAAAATAGCCTATCACATTCCTCCACAATTGTCCAAAGTTAGTGGTATATTTTCACCAGCAATTTAGAGGATGTTATACTGCAGATGGGTGGCCTCGATTGCAACTCTTTATATATGACAATAAAAAGAGCTCGTATTCTAGTAAATTTACTGTCATATTCAATTTTGTGAATATGCCCGTATATTGTGGCTTCTTGTTTTATGGGATGCTTGCATATGGAGATGCTTTTATATCTCCAGTTGAAATATACCATTCCTTAATATAGTCTTTCCTCATCATTTTAGAAGATGATTTCCAGGGCCATGTCCCATAAGCATCAAGAGAGAAGAGAGAACAACAAGAGAGAAGCTAATTCTTAAAAATTAATTGTAAGATCTAATGAGCAAATTGCTAGGAATGTTCTTTCTGAGTCTTCACTGAATATTATATAGGTAATATTATAGAGTCTTAAACTTACAATCATGATTGAATCCAACATTTATGTTGTTAAGCAAGACAATTGTTAAATGAATTTTGCCCCAATTGATAAACATTTTTTGCCTTAGTTGTTAAGTGAATCACGTAAGTTGTTCAGTTAGTAACACAGCTATTAAGTGAATCTGGCTTATCTTTGGTTGTCAGAAGATCTCAGAAGATAATCACATTACCCCAAGATACTGCAACTGTCATAAATACATGCCAGTTGCCAAGCCTCTGAATTTTGATTACGTGACCACGGGGATGCTGCAACAGTCATGGGTGTGAAAAACAAGTTAGTTTTTTCAGTGCCATTGTAACTTGAACGGTCACTAAATGAACAGTTAAGTCAAGGATTAGCTGTAGTACATTCATTGTTTACAAAGGGCTTAGTTTTGTTCTCTTTTAAGGTACAAGTTAAAGAATCCGATTCATTTGTGTTAATTTACAACAAGGTCAATGTCTGTGATAATTAGTTACCATCATATGCATACAAAGATGCAGACCATTCCTACCTGTGATTCATAAGAAAAATTGAAATACCAAAGAAAAGAATATATCTGGCTCAGAGCTGAATTGTGGAGTCCTTAATACTCTCTTAATTTGTTTGCTTGTTTGGAGATTGTGGGCTGATGATGTTACCTAGTCAGGTAATGAAATGTACAAGCAAACAACAAATAAGGACTCTACAAAACTGAATTAGTTGTACAGACTGTATATAGATAATCCTCAACTTACAACAGTTAGTTTAGTGACCATTCAAAGTTACAATGGCCTTAAGATCATGTGATCAAAATTCAGATGCTTGGCAACTGGTTCATATTTATAACAGTTGCTGGGTCCCAAGATCATGTTATCTCCTTTTGTGACCTTTTGGAAAGTAAAGTCAATGGGGAATACAGATTCATTTAACAACTGGGTTACTAACTTAACAACTGCAGTGGTTCACTTAAAAACAGAGGCAAGAAAAGTCATAAAATAGGGCAAAATTCAATTCGGGCTCAATTGTGCTTGTAAGTCAAGGACTACATATATAACAAGGGGATGTAGACTCCATATAATTTATCTCCAAATTAGGAGATAATTTGTTTTTGTGAAAGACAAAAACCTTGAAATTGCCAATATGCCAAATTTCACTCTCTATTATTTTGTCCCTTGGGACTTTAAAAGTGGAGGGGGTCACACCTGTGCTACAGAGAGATGAAGAGAAACTTTGAAGGCACATTGTGTGGCTGGTTGATGGAAGAGAGAAAGGGAATTGACTTGGAAAACTGAAGGAGAAGCAAGTTGTGCTGAAACTGAATATATGGTGGAATGAGCAATGAGGGCAGGTGAATTGAGAAGTACCAGGGGCTAATAGCCTCACAAGCATTCTAAGATGTATATCAGCTACAAACAATCAGCACCCATTAGTACACACACAAATAACCTGATACGGGCTAATAAGCAACTCAGAAAAATGCAATCCCAACCTGCAACAGGACCTATTGAAATATGGGAACTAGAAAGTGAGAAAATGCATGGCCAAGAAATATGATTCTCTGTCCTCAAAGGGGAAAACTAGAGAAATAACTATGTTGTGGCAATTGAGAAAGTGTGAAAAAAGGAAATACTATATATAAACTTGTTGAGCAATGTAAATAATATCCTTGTCATTTGTCATATATACTCAAAACTTTTAGGTGTCCAAATACACCCCAAAATAGGGTTTGGCGTATACACAGATAATAACACACTGTTAAATTATACATAAGTATGTACAGTAGGTTTTCCCCTCCGCTTTTTAAAAATATATCCCAGATATACTCACATAAAGTCTTTCTGTGAATAAGCTGACCCTCAAATGTTTAGCTAATGTACCCATGAACAAGATAAATGTGAAGATTAAACATATCAAAATTCAAAAGGTGCCCTTATCCACCTTTCATGATACTTCAGTTAAAAAGTCCATGAATGGGCTTATATGCAAATATAGACTGAATTAAGTACAAATAGGAAGCTAAAATTGTATATAATACAGATGTTCTCAAATTGTCTTCATTCATGGTATTTTTAATGTCTCGATCAATTTTTTATAATGTCTCTATGTCAGAACTGTGAATTAACCTCAAGCTAATTGTCCAAGTGGTATCCATCAGATAATGAGTATTATGTTTCATGAACTCTCTACAAATATAAAAGATACAGATACATAAGACACAATTCAAAATGATAAGAGTTTACCTAAATGAGCCATGGTATAGTGAGTCTGAGCAGTGGTATTATCAGCAAAAGTAAGAAAAGCAGTTGGATTCAAGATTAGAATGGAAAATCAAGAAAAATGGGATTGTCTCAATTTAGAGCTTTACATTTAAGTTGAGAAAACCACTTTCATCAAGAAAGGTAAAAATATAAAACAAANAAAAATGGGATTGTCTCAATTTAGAGCTTTACATTTAAATTGAGAAAACCACTTTCATCAAGAAAGGTAAAAATATAAAACAAAAAAAATCCAAAATATCCATAACATATTATGTCTCTATATGTTTTGGAATCAGAATTATAAATATTGCCTGAGTAAAAGCTTAAATTCTTGGTCAGCTCTACTTATCTAGTTGAGCTGGAGTTGCGACTTTGTAAGTTTGAAAATTGT